>JABASI010002394.1:0-19923 GCA_019776505.1 Tomocerus nigrus
TAGGGTTTTTGTGAGATTTTTACATGTCAACTTTTAATACATTTCAACGGCAGATTAAATGACTGGGCTTTTTTGGTACTTACAAATAATAACTTTGCTATAAATAATTATAATAAAATATGAGTAGAGGAGTGTAGTAGTTCTAAGTCCTTCCAAATGCCATGTTATTTATTTAGGTATGTTAATATAAAGTATGTACAAATAAACTGCCTTAAAATATACAAAACAATGAAAAGATGTGTTCGTTGATTGAAATTTTGCTAATAAATGAACTTACTTATGCATTTAGCCGTATTGGTGAAGAACAGATTTTTTAAATGATATAAATTTTGACAGCAGCGCCTTTTACGTTTCTTGTAAAAAATAGAACTTCAGTGACCAATTATATGCAATATTACGCACCTGTCAAAATTGTCTGTCGCTTCATCCGTCATGTAATTTTCATGTTTTATTTTTGCCAGCTACGCCAATTTTCAAATTACGCAAAGAGGAAAACGTGCCTCAAATATGAGTATGAGTAATTTTTATACATAATTTTGGAAAATTAATCGTTTCGTAGAATAACGCATAATTGCTTCCTTATTGAGTTTTGAAAACAATAATTGTCTTGCTTTTTCAATGTATTCTTTGGTGGTTATGATTTAAAAAGAGGATATACAATTTTGTATCGAAAGTAGTTTCTACCGTTAAGATAAATAAATTGGTCTCCGTCTTTCAAATCACATAAAACGGATAACAGCAATACCATTATCAATACTAAGACTTGTATCTAAATTATTGAAGTCAATACTATCAATGAACTTTGTAATTCACAAACAGCTTAGGTAGTATTACATATACCCAAATTACTTGATAATAGTGTGCTTTTTACTTTATGCCTTCAACACTTACATTAGCATATCGATAGTTGCCTTCGCCTATTGAAAAAAGTGTACAATAGTTGAAAAACAACATAAATTCCTACCAAGGGTTGCACGGGCACGGGCGGCCAGTACGGGCACGGGCTAATAATCCAATATTTTTACAGGCACGAGCTCTGTTCATTATGCCCGCGGGCCCCCGTAGCAACCCCTAACTGTGACTTTTTCAAATTTTTTGATAATTATAACTAAACCTTAATTAAAAATTAATTTTAGCATCATAATTTTTGTTGACGTTTATTTGATTTGTTAAAAATTACGTCTAAAGCCCCAATTACACAGCCAGGCAGTACTATAATGTACTTGAAAAAATATTTCGGGCACGGACGGGCCTAAAGGGGTGTCTTCGGGCCCATTTCTAGAGGCCAAACGTGCACGTGCTCATTGGCCACGGGCACGCGCACTGAATTTTGCGCTCGGGCAACTCTTTCTTTATTACCTACCACCCTACCTACTTAGTATATTTAGTATATCGCTATATTTTATAATGTAACTGCTCAAGAAAAGCATATTTTTGGTATTACATCCGCCTATATAGAGCAGGCTTAAGATTAAAAGAATTGTGGAAAGCTACAGAATGTACTACACAATCTTTTTGATTTCTTTTCATGCTATCTTTCATTTAATCTTGAGGTCAACGTGAAGTAAAATGTCAAAACGAGGACATCTATTCATTTGATATTTTCTGCGCCACAAGTAAACGCCTATCTTTAACGAAGCTAAATGCGAGAAAGAAAACAAGTCTTAATAATTATGAATAATATAAATGAATGTGAACAATTTTATGTATAACCTTCGCCAGAGAAGATTAAAATATGTAGGTAGCAATGTACTTAATTCATAGGTGACTTTGGATTTAGTTGACTTCCGACTCTAAATAAAAAGTAGACCTAAAAGAATATTAGTTAATTTCGATTTCCAAATGCTTAACTTTATTATTGAAAAAATTGCGGACGTAAAACTTCATCTATAGATCGGTGGAGGATATAATGTATTTCATGCAAGAGTTACTGTAATATTTAATAGTTAGTTGGATGAAAATGATATTAATTGGCATTATTAATTACTTTCTTTAATTGGATGAAGGTAAAAGTAAGAAGAGAAGTCATTTGGTTTTTATGATTCAATTTTATTGCTTTATAACAACATGAAGAAACGATTTACAAATTAAAAAGAAATGGAATCAATTTAGTAATACTAGGATTGGTTCTAGATTCTAGACTACAATCTATAAATCTATACAATTCACACAGAGTGTTCAACTAACATATTATCTAATAATGCGATTTGAGGAATGATAAACTTTAAGCAAAGTAGGATGAGTAATTAATGAGTAAGAACTACTTGGATCCAAAACACTTGGTGTCTGATTCGAAGAACTAGAATGAATAAATTGTTATTGTTGTAAGCATTTTTGCCAGAGCATTAGCAGAGTTTTATTTTATATTTTAGGAAGATTAAAGGCGTTTACCATGAAGTAGCACAATAAGTGCGATTGTATATCAGTACGGTGTTTTTTGTAAATTTATTTATTTTTGGTAATAAGGCTACTGAAATAGTAACTATTTATAAATGTGCGGAGTGAAGAGTTTTTGCTTTCAGAGTCAGATTTTCATCAGTCGTAGTAATGCTAGTTTTGAAAACGAAGCCCACGACTCAGGCACAAATGCATAGCAATTCAGCTTTTATATTAATTGAGGATTTGACATGCTTTAAGTCCTTTTCCATTTCATTCTTATTGCTATAATTATCTCCTTCTAAATGCAATGATTGTAGTTTGATGTGTATTTATATTTCATTTCATTTCTTCCTAATCATCTTGTGCTCACGTACTCACGTTCACATTACCCTTTTCCTAAATCCTCTGTTTCAATATTCGTAACAATTTTATCACAACATTGGTCTCGTTGTGAGATAGCCGATATCTTCTAGACATTTACATTACACAGATTTAAATATCTATTTATATATACAATACATCTTTTCAAAATATTAACCGTTAAGTATGAAAAGGAGCCAAGGAGCCATAAAGTTTTCTAAGCTACTGCTACAATCTCTACTACTTACTTACAATATATTTCTATAATCCTAATTATTTAGCTAAGTATTTTAATGAGCTGAACAATTTTAGAATCAAAATTGAATAAAACCTTTATACTGACAGTATTACATCATGCATGAAATAAAAATGTAAAATCCAAATTAAAGTTATTGTAAATGAATGTTCACAGTGTAATGTAAAGGGTGTACAATAAGTATTTAAATATACTAACATGCATCATTGTAAACTAATATACCAACATATATCTATCAAACAATCAACAGAGTGAAAGCGAAACAAGACGAGAATCCGTGCCTACTACCGAAAACTACGCGAAACAATCAGTTCACACAACACATCTTATAATTACATAATATATTTTACACGTAAAGTATCCACGCTGGTCTTTGTAGGAAAGATCTATTGCAGAATAATCAGAAGAGGCTACTGGAGCAGCAATAAAAACGGAAAGTTTACATCATTTACACACAGAAATACTATCTACACACTTTTAGCCTCAGCAGAAACGCAGTATTCCGCAAATAGAAAAAATATAAAGAAACCTGGTCTGCAATAACATCATCTACTGATGATATTAATTGCAATTCACTGTAATTGAATTCACTCTATTGTAAAGATAGCATTTGAAATTCACAAGATTTCACTCAAGCAATTTGATCGATCGATTGGTAAGTAATTAATCGGAGCAATTACATTATGTATTTAAAAATGAAAGCATTTTGGTCTAGGTAATAATATGGTAATTATATGTTTAAAAGGTAAATCGGATAAAGCTCACTAAAAAGTGACTAGATAGATATCAAGTGCTTGCCTCTATACCTCAGTAAGTATATCAGGTGTATACGTGTGAAAGATGTAGAAAAGTAGAGAAAGTAAACGTAAATAATTTCACGGAAGATTTCAGAGTCAAACAGAATAAAATGAACATAGGAGAAAATATTGACTACGTAAGAAAGAACTTAAAAAATTGGTACAGTCTACAGTAGAAAACAGAATTTCCAGAAAATAACAACAGTCAGTATTGAATAGTTAAACATGAAAGCAGTCAGTTAACTTTAAAAATGTTAACATCGTCTAACACAGGCAATTTTATAGAGCTTTTGCGATATCTGATCTAAATTTGTGCTGCATTATCACGTTATCATAACTCGGTTGCGGAAGTTTTCCACCAGACAAGAGCTCAATATGCGATTCCAACTCTTGGATTCTTTTCTCTCGCACAGCAACCATAAGCTGTAGCCTTTCCACTTCAAAGCATTTTCTCATGTACGCTCGCCGATACTTTAAAAAAAGAAAAAAACACAAAATAAAATAAAAATTAGGCGAATTCCATGACTAGTGAAATTAGTGCAAGTGCATAGCTCAAAAATAAAGCTTGGCTTTGCTTACATCATCGGCAGAACTGAGTTCCCCAATTTCAGAACTCTTTTCTTTCTCCAGTTTAGCCTCTGGCTTTGCATTCGGAGCAACACTCGCTAACGCTAAATTCGGAGCAGAGCCAGTGTTTTGGAGCTGGGATATTATTGATGCGACTTTCCTTTGTTGTACTGCTTGATTCATTCTTGTCTTTTCCCACTTGTCCTTCGTGTCTTTTTCTCGGGCCTAAAAAGCAGAAAAACTTTCATTGCACGTTGTAAAGACTTCACAGGATCCTACATCATTTCTCTCTCTATAGGTCCAGGAAACATATTATTTTTTATTCCAAGACATTCCAGGAACACATTGAACACAAGTAAGTTTTTTATGACTCGACTTACAAAAGGGTAGAGAAAGCAGTATCACTTAATTAATTTGAACGACAAAAGAAAATCTTCAAACAAAATTAGAGAATCAATGGCAATTGTTAAAATCTGCTATTTGAAAAATGAATATGACGTAAACGTAGGAGCATCAAAGCGTTAGTTAGCGTTTCATTAGCAAAAATAAGAAATTTCAAGTCAAAAATGAAATATGGAACGTATGCTTTACGGCTTTAGTGTCTACTGGAAAGCCTCTATTAGTTGAAAGGAACACATAGCTTTTAGTTATTATAGCTGTAGCTCTAAAAGAGTGTAATGGTTAGCAGTAGTAATGGTAGTAGTATTATTTTAGGGTTGTTAAAGTTGTTATGAATTTAGTTTGGTTAATCACTACCACGTCATATTTGTTAGCTTCTTGCTGCAAGAGTTGAATGAGCTGTAAAATTTTAGAGGAAGCGGATCTGGAAGAAATTGGAGGAGATGCGTCGGGGGCCACAGTTCCGAGACTCAGGTCCGTCGTAACGCCACTGTCGTAGCTATCGAAGTCCACGCTCCCTTCATAGTCCTTTTCGTCGTCATCTCGGATGTCGCTTTCGTCACCGTCGTCATTGTCGTGGTCGTCGCAACTCATGCTCTCGCTATCCTCCCCTCCGCTCTCCATCTGAAAAGCACCCTCTTCCTGCGCAACCAAACATGCAACTAGCGTAAAGTTCGAATTAACATGCAACACAAAAGCTCGCCAACATGCAAAATCTCATTAGTTAATTTTCTTGTTGACTTTATAAGAGTAAATTATTGTCATTATTGTTTCATGCATAATTATTGATCATTTAGAAAAACTTTGGAAATTAGATTATTTGAAGTTAGCCCTTTAACTTGTGTGATTTCTGACTTGTAGAACCAGGCCTAGATTAGCATAAATGAAGTCACAGTCACATAAAAAGCAAGGATTGGAGTATAGCACTTTAAAACGATTTCACGGTTAGGTTTTTAGTAGTAGAGAACAAAAGGCTCTCTTTTAGAGTTAGCTGTGGAGAAGGCACAAAGTAAATAAATTCCAGTCCACAGAAAGAAAAGTGCCGTGTTAAAAAACAAACCTCTAGGGTCCTATAATCTGGATTAGTTTCCTGGGCCAGAAAAGCAAACTTCTTTTCACTGTTCCTATCAGGAGCTCCTGAGCTGAAATCATTAGCTTTATAAGTAATCGGGCGATGAGTCTTGACGACGACTCCTGTAAACGAAACAACAGAGCGGAATTAAAATCCAAGTAATTAGCAGGTACATGGAAAACAACTTAAGTGAACAACAAATAAATTAGCTACCTGTACGCAATGAGATCAGAAGAGGTGCTCGGTCAATGCCCTTTATCCAGTCCAGAGCAGTCAGTGCTGGATTGGGAGCTAAAGTATCCGGGAAGATGTCTTCTTGGAACTGATCACTCTACCATGGGAAAAACAAAGCAAGTTAAGTAATTGATCTAGAGGACATTAAATTTTAATTTGCTAAAGTGGATCACCTTACCTTTCGTGGAACAATCATTGATATAGGCTCGCAAAGTCCTTTGATCGCATGCAGTTTGTAAAATCGTCCAACCTCGCATCGTAAAACCTCGCAACCTCTCTTAGGCATCCAACCCAGTCCTCTCTAAATGTCATTTACAAAATTACCTCCTTATTATCATGTCATAAACTGAGTGGACTATAGAAATTGCTGCTGTGCCTATCTACGCATTAATAAATAAGGCACATCACTAGGCAGAGCCTTTTTGACATCCAATCCATTTTGATGTGTGTGCATGGCGTTGGTTTTACCTGAGGAGATCCCGAAAGGAATTGATTGAGGTAGTGTGCCCAAGGAGCATGGTCCACCATTTCGTAGTAGCGAATGTTACCATCTCCTTTGCCAGCCAAATAAAGAACTCTTGTGTCATGGTCGTAATATGGAAATAAAACACCCGACGAGGAATCAATCGTTTCTATCATTAGCGGCTTAGATAAATCATTTTGGTTCCAAATTGCAAATTGTCTGTCAGAGTAACGAGCGAATCCCGTCGTTAACAGTCTTTCACTATCCCCCAGAAACACTACTTTACTTGCTTTTGTCCCAAGATGGCACATGCCCTCCTGCATACACAAAACAATCTCATTTAAAATTTAATCAAGTAACCTTTGGGAAATTAAGCCTTGTCTATTTTCATTTATAACATGCATAGGAAAATATTTAATTCGAAAATTCGAATACGTATAAGTATAGTAAATAATTCGAATAAGTACTACGGTTTGATAACCACAGGATTTTTTAGATTCTAGAGTAGTGTCATTTTCATTAAAAATTCCATACATTCTCAAATGGAATAGCGAATAAATTATGGGATGAAATTAAGAGTAATTTGGTCTTACATTCACGACGCGTCCTGACCTAGGTTCAATGACGCGCAGTTTTTTGTCCTTGCAAGTAGTTGCCAGTAGAGAGCCCTCACGATTGAAGGATATGCTGTAAATGATGTCTTGATGACAGTCGATAACATTGATAGACTCCGCCTTGCTCACATGCCATATCACCACCTTTAAATTTGGCACATGTAATTACTCAACTGACAAATATTTTACACTAAGGTCATTCATTGGCGCAATATAAATTCCGGAAATTCTCCAGCGTAGAAATAGAAATGGTTGGAATGAGAGGAATTTGTCTTACAAGGTAATCGAATCCAACGCTGGCGAGAATATTTTCTGCAGTTGGATGCCATTCTATGAAACCGACTCTTCTTTTGTGACCAGTTAGATCGACTAGCCAGTCTGTAAGATTAGACGTCAAGCCACCGTCTTGGATATGCCACAATTTTATTGTAGCATCATCAGAGCATGAAGCAATTATATTATCATTGAAAGGATTCCATTTCACATCTAAAACCGGACCAGCGTGCCCTGTTACTTTGTACGCATTGTGATATTCTATTCGACCAACCTGTGAAAAGTAATATGACACCATAAGGGAAATATCTCTCACGATGTACGCAAATAACAATTTCTTTTCAGCACAAACAAGCGACTGAGCGATAAATAGAGAACTCTATCATTTTATATGCATACCTATGCCATTTAAAGGTGCAAATTGCATCCCATGAGGCACTAGGCACATTAAAAAACAATCAATTCAACACTTACTTTTTCCAAAGGTAAGACTAGAAACGATCCTCCACCGGCAACTTCCGTGACTACTGTTATAATAAAAAAAGAATTTATTACAGATTTATTTCACTATTATCTTCCAAATCTCAAGTATAAAAACTAAACGATCGTGCTATATGATTGTAACGCCTTACTTGCAAGGAACTTAGGATTCACGGCACAGAAATTACAATCGTGTGCATTTTTGGTGATCTTTATATTGTCGTAGCAAAGTTCTTTACGAGCTGGTTGTCCGAAAATATGTCTAAATTTTGATGTCCGCACTCCACGGAATCCCAACTGCGAATTCGAATAAATGTGTTATTATTATCAACGTTTTTTACCGAATGATTTTCTATTGTACTATCTGCTATTTCCTGTAACAGTAAATTGTGTTGAACGAACTAAACTATTATCACTTGGGCGTTGAAACAAAAATAATTATAAATGACTGGAAATATTAAAGTATATATATAATTAAAAAATAATAAATTGTAACGAGGTTGGATATTTTGTTGCAATAGTCCTCCCGATGCTCCATTAAAAAATGATAATTAAGAATACAATCAGCGATTGATAATTATACAGACGAAAAATGCACCACATAATTTTTTAAAGTCATAAAAAACGAAGCGTTCCAAAACAAACAAGGGTTTAGTGTCCAAAAAAGCAATCAAACAAAAATAACTCCAAACTTGAACCACTTAAAAAATCCACAAGTACCTGCTGATACTACCGTTATTCATGCACAAATTTTACTTTGTTAATAGGGAATGGGACCAGTAATAGCTTTTAGCTTATTATATACCTGAGAATTGATCAGATCCATGGAAAATAAGACGATCAAAATGCTTTGATGTCAAAAGATACAACAAAATCACAGAATCCAGCGAGGAATTGGTTCAATTAAGCTATTTCATCCATACTGCAACGAAAACATAATCAAACAAAATCACTAGATGTACAAAACACTACAGTCACTACATTACGTTAAAAACTTCACATTTAAAGACGTTACACCGTTACGACACGGAACACAAAGCCAAAACAATCAATTTCTGATATTTATTTATTTAGTATTTAGTGTTTAGTAAGTAAAGTCAAACAGAAGGAAAACATTATCATTGCTGACATTTTAAAGGTTTTGTATGTTAAATTTATCATAATTCACCACCAGAGATGCATAAAATGTGAACACATCTAAATACAAATCATCACTTTGTTAGTAGCATGCGTACAATTTACATAGCATTTACTTAATGCGAATCCCACAAAAGCCCATGTTTTTTGCAAACATATCTTATTATGCTCATCTATTATACCGCAATTTAGTTTAGATTCAAAAATTTACGACACATTATATTGGTGGCCAAAACTCAAAAGGTACACAATCTTTGTAAATTAATTATGCATTTTATTACATCATCTAAAGAAAATAAACTGATAAAAATTATGACTAGTTTGACATCGTATAATTCTTGTAAGAACCTAAATAGTGGTGGAGTGAAGATTTGCAGTGAAAAGACAAGAGCCATGATCAGTTTATACTAGTAGTATGTAGCATGTATTTACCCATATTAATTTGACATAATTTTTAAAAGATTTTGTTTCTTGCATGGAAAATAAATTATTACACACTAGACTAGAAATAATACATTAGGTAAACCATAACAAAATGTAAATGAAAAAGCAATTTCTCATCCCTGCCCATAGATCACAGGGATATGTTGTGATAAACATTTCAGCCTGATGCTGCCAAACCCTAGAACCGTACGTTGTTCTTGTTTTAAGCTGCTAAACTTCTCTTTATTTATTTATTATTCTTTGTGCTTGGTACCTACTTATACTAAGCATTGCTGTATTTCAAACACATGTACTGATAGAAAGATGTTGTTTACCAATCTGCTTTGAGCGTTTTTATGTGAATGATGAATGGATTATTTTAAAAATGCAGATTGTATGTATAATCCCTTAAGTACATTGGCATTTAGTTATTAGGGAAATCCATGGCAGGCCTATTTAAATTGAACATCGTTCCATACTTAAGTCAAGACAAAATAAGCGCTGAATATGTGTGAAGGTGTGACATGGTAATTTAACTGACAATGAGATAATAACATTAAAGGTCTTCTATTCATGACCACATCACCAATAAACAGATAACGCGTAATTTACCCTTCATTAAGCAGATTCACGCATGACAATATTCGCAAGGCTAGATGTAGAAAGTAAACCCAACGGTTTAAAAAAAATTAATTGATCCTGTATAGCTTAATTGGCAGTCACTTCTAAAACTACAATAGCCAACAAATCACTTATTCATAATACTTTAAATTTTAAATATGTTGATTACCGGAAAGTCAACTTCGGTAATTATGTATTTATGTGACCCCTAACGACAGATATGATAAATATGCAAATATTTTTAAGTGAACCTTTTCCATTTAATTAGATTAATAAAATCTGAGAGCCAAACCTTTTGCATTTAATTAAATTAATGAAACCTGAGAGCCGAGCCTTTTGCATTTAATTAGATTAATAAAACCTGAGAGCGTAATGATAGCATATTTTTTCAACTTTTTAAGCTGAGAAATTATTAACAGTTATTTCCGCAAGTAAAAATGATCTTTAATTTTAAAAAACTGAAATGATGAACAGGAAGTTATCTAAAACTTTCTAGATCCATAGATTAATTGAGAATGTTAAATATTTGATAAATGATAAATCGCATAATATCTCAAGTTACTTTTTTCTGTACCTTGGGGTAAGCAATAATGTAGACTGGTCAAAAGATCTGCATAATCTATTCTAGATAACGTAACACATACTGTTCAGAATGGTAAAAAATTTAAACGTGTCAGTATGAAATAAGCAGAATTATAGGCATACATTCTCCAAGTTAAGATTATCAATGAAAATAAGCGGACTAAATTGCTAGATAGAGCCATGCATTTGGCGACTTGTTGATTATGATTGCGTGTCATGTCCATGTCAGCAAAAACAACATACCTCTCTGTGATGCTGACATCCACACCTAAGGTAGATATATAGTAACAGATAATTAGATAAATACACAGAGGCTGGAGGCTATCTTCCTGGACTAGAGATACCTACTCCAGAGTCAAACTCAACTCATTTATTGCCCAAACCCAACGAAGTCATTATCCCTCATGACATGTAAAATGTAATTGCCGTGTATATAATTCATATCAGTACATAATTCCGCACTTTGCTCGTGGAGTACGTCAAATATGAACAATAAATACCAACCAAGCCAACAGGATAATATGTAGGATACATATCATAACCGGGAAAAGTTACAAAATTCACTATATGCAACAAAAAGTATCAAGTTGTGTAAATTTTCGGTGTGGGAGAGAAATAGCTGCGAGCAGTAGGCTCAGAGCGTCGTGTGTCATGTCACAGAACTAATTATACAAGTCTAGGAAAATTGGATTAGGTAGACTAAAAATTTATGACTTGATTTTCATTTGCTTGCAGGTTAACAGTAATAATTCATGCTAGAAAATATCCTTCGCTGTGTATTTCATGCATCCCTTATACGAAAATTTTTCAAATTATTGGAGCACATTAACTGACACTGACAGTTGGACCAAATTCAGCGAACGTGTAACACAATATTGGTGTACCAGTTAGAACATTACATGCGCCACACACAAATCTTGTTCTAATAGACTTTTTATCTACGTACCTACATAATAAGGGATCATAACATATTTTATAGCTATGAAATTGTGGCATCTAACTTTATTATACTCACAATGCATGTATATTATTTATGTGCATAAAAGTTTTTGTTAGAAAACACACGGGGGAAGAAAAGGTTACAGTCGGCAGTCGACATGCAGTAGATCAGTTTTAATAATACCATTCTTTACTATGTAGCTCGGCTCGAATAGCTCTGCTGCAGTAAAAGGAAAAGGAAAAACCACACTCGTTTACACGTAAGTACAACTTGCTAAAGGTCACCCAGGTTAATTCCCCGCTTGTTTTCATCGAAAAAGAATCTGAGTCAGCTAAGGATAAAAATACTCGTGAAATTCTTATTAGTCCTGAGTCTGACTTACACATAATATTCTCAGTAAAATATGTAGGCATATGTAGGATAACTCAAATTCAAAAAATGCATGAACGTACGTAATAAATATAATTACACAAAAATCTAAAGCTATCGGTGGATCATGCTGTTTTGCAATTGCGTGCAGAGTTGCGTGAACTTAATCCTAAGCTGAAGAAGCAAATTAAGAGTTGATAATTATTTACAAAAAAATATCTACAGAGAATGCAGCCAAGTAAGATTTAAAGGCCAGTGTAGAAGATAAGAGAAGATGATTGAGTTCCAAGCCGACGAGCATCACATATTTAATAATAAAATATCCTTTTAATATCCTGTAGCAACGAAAGTAAATCTAACGTCATTATTTAAAAAAACACATTGTATTATTCCTTTTAGAGAATTCCAATCTATACTACATGTAGGTATTTATATATTCGTTAAGTCTGCCAAGTTAGTTTAAAATCCATTCTTAGCATTCGATATTAATAAAGTACGAGTATATTATATTGCGAATAAAATCTCCTTTATATCAGATACTATGTAAAACTAATTGGTTGCCTATTGTATAATCTTATGTCGGTGCCACATTCTAAAAAACATTGTATGTAACTGGCATGCCAATGCATATTATTTGATTGATTCTTTAACGAATTCCTCTCAACCAGACAATAACTCTCTCAAATAATTTATTCGGGGGCGAACTAAAACTATACAGAATACAGACTGAAGGAATTTCATAGATAGGCAAGTTAACCAAGTGATTCCCATGAGAATAGTGAAGAATTTTGCCGTTTTTATATTTTGACTGGATAAGCTCCTCCAAAAACCTATTATTATTAGGTATCGAGGAAAAAGGAAGAAAAGTGCCGTAGCGAATTCCTTAAATGACATCCGTTGCTAGCTATTTTTAATTCGAAGACAAAATATAAGAAGCAGCAGGTATGCAGTGCGGCACGTTGAAGTGAAGGCTTTAGAATATTTTGTGGTATTGTGCCTATTCTGCCTATGGTTGATACTTTGATGGTGTGATGGAATGACTAACAAATCTAAATGTTTTCTTCAAGAAAGGCAATTGTAAGAGTCTTTAACCATCAATTACTGTTTCAGTTAGTCAGTCAACTCTATCGAACAACCAAAGGAGTAGGAGTTAAACAGTCACAGTGGAGGAAAATAGGCCAGGCAAAACAGCAGTCTAAGAAAGCAGTTTCATTTCATATAGATTTTCACACTTCAAGGGAATTTTTAGTCAATTATTCTGATACAAAAGAAGAATTTTCTCTTATCCATCACCCATTGTTGACTCTCTTTGTGTTCTTTTAATAATATAGCTATAGGCCTAGTCTATCTACCTAAGAATGAATGTTTAATGCCACGTTGTAAATAAATACACGGTGGCTATGTTTAATATTGGAGTTAGAGAACTGTTATAAAACCGCCCTACCTTATCTTCCTTCAATTTAATACTTCTTTCACTTACCTACACTACATCACAATAGGTGCAACGAGTATTTTTTGTTTACCCCATTATAATGATTTGAATTAAGAGTATAGATAGACCCAAATTGTTACACATTAAGGTTGTCTTGATGAATTGAAGAATGAGATTGTTGAAAGTATCCTTGGTTGCGTGATGCAGACACATTGACACGTACACTTTCGAACGATGGTTTTCCCGCTCGGAGATTGTCTAGTAAAAGAGTGGGGAAAATCCCCTGTGACGATTTGAGCATTTTGAAAAAACTGACAGGGTCGTGTAGTCATGTCATAGCTCATTTGAAAGAGGACATATTTATTATTTACGAAACATGAGACTGACTTATATAAATTCATGGTCCAAAAGTTTTTTTAATTCGACGACTTTAAACTACTTTTAAAAAAATCATTGCTATGTTGAAAATTCACGTTTTCAAAAATATCGTCCTCATGCTTCGTAGAGAAAAAGATGGAGATTCTGATTATAGGACCCAGCATTGTCACATTTTAGCTGGTGACCTCAGCTCGTCGCAGGCAATGTGTATAAGGTAACCTTAATCAAGTAAAAATAAGTAGGCTCGTTCTTTTAGCCCACCCAAGCAGTTTGAATGACGTTAAACTTGTGACTGACTGAATTAATTACAAAAATTAGTAATTTTAAAAGTGTATTTAATGCCAGGTCACATACCATATTACATTAATTATAATTTTTTAATGAAAGTAAGTAAAAAGGTATTTATGAATGCCTAGTACACGCATGTGACGTGAGGGATAAATAGTTTTTTTTATACGTGTCAGACTTTTTGTCAGTGTAAATAGTCTCACAAGGAATAATTTGTCACTTAAAGAAAACATGTAGCTATTTCATTTAATTAAATTAAAAGTATCTTGTCACAGAATATGTTTTAAAAATCATACGATTAATTTAAATAGACAAACAATGCGTTATAATGAGAATGAAATTAAATAAACTTGACAGCTCGGAACCATTTTATAATATCCGGAAACTGTTATTAACACTTTGTGTTGGAGCGAGCAGAAAACAATGTAGAAAGTGTTATTCCCACAGTTGTCAAAACTAGGTACCCACACCAGACACAGGTACAACGAAATAGACTTAGCGTCCATAGCTACAGACAAGGACAGTGTTGGTGTTGTGTGTTGTACAAATGCCAGAATGGACAGCGTTTCTTCCGAACTATTATAACTTTTCACACTTCCTGAGTGAGAATGTCTTTTTCCCTCCTTCTTTTAATATTCATCTCCTTAGCATTTCAACATACTATTAGCTTTCCTATTCTTAATGGCATTATATATCTATAATTAGCTAATCTGCATCGCATATGAGAAGAAAGTAATTCATTTATGGCCAGTTAAGTACAGTGTCGACTTATTGAAAATTGCGTCGAGTAGGGAGACTTGGAGTTGAGTCACATTCTGCATTAAGCTATAATAATTAAATATATCCCTTCTTAGTTCCACACTGTATACTATTTAAGGCTAACGATCTTTATAAAACAGCTCACAATCAGTCAGCAAACGCGATACAGGTTTAGCTAATAGTCATTATGGTACTGGTTAGTTCTGTCCGTAACTCGCACCAAAAAAAGTAAAAAATTACAGAAAGCAAACACAGTGCCAAGACAAAGGCTAAGAACGAGGTACTATTATGTATATGCCACTATTACTCACTCTGTTGGTAATCTGTTCCAAATGCAGTTCCTTGTATTCTGTAGAATCCTAAACTGCTGCATGCTGTAATGCTGTTGTTTCACACTTGTACGTAGAGACGTAGAGATAAAGAAGTCTTAGAACCATGAATCGTAGATAAATGGGCATTATGTGACACTATCGTGACGCTACGAGTGTTTAGTATCTGTGAAATAACACACATGTCCATGCAGCCCTCTCTGTCTATCTGCATTTGCAGACCTTTTTCTCTATCTCGTGCAGAATATTAGACTAGCATTAAATGCCTTATTATTTTTGGAAAGTTTATATTATGATTACATGCATTAATTCCTATAATATATATTATTGCACTCTGCTCATTAATATATAGCTTGGCAATGACAGTGAATTTGGTAAATGGTAACGGTAAAGTGCAAAAGTAATGCTTACAATTCTAAATATAATGAAGACTGCAGGCAGACAGACCACATAACCGCAACTGAACGTTTATCAAGTTATCTTGCACCGTGGGAGGCAAAATGAGACAAACTATCATTGCAAGGGTTTTTTATAGTTAGATAATACAATGCACTAATTATCACTCATTAGTAACTAAAAGCCTGCTAGATTTTGATAAGAAGTTGCAGGTTGGAAATCTCCCAATTTTTAATAGTTTTAATCAATCAATGAACTATTATGTATGAAACTAATTGTCAATAGGAGCATTAATAAACGTGTTTTTAAACTGATATAATATACTTACTTGTATAATCTCAGCAGAAAAATTAAAGGAATACCTACAAATGTATACGATTATATTTATCACAAGTTTGGTTCTGTTCTAATATGTAGTACTTCTATCAAGTTCTATCAAAAGGAGATAAATATGATACAGTTAGGTAATGCACATAGTGAGCATTGTAAAATTAGTGTAATCTTAGTAATCTAATAGAGAAGAACAAAATTGGTGCAGGCATTTCATAGAAAAACTCTCTCCAGACGGTTTAGACTTATTTGATAGATTATTATTATAAAGCTACCTACACACTTATACATAGCAATAAAGACTACCTACAGGAATATCGTAGCTTGTGTGTGTCTGCCACAATTCACGTGTAATTCTGTATTATGCCTACATAAACACGTATAATCAGACGAACTAAATCTCTGACTACAATCATCCTTATTAAAAGGTAGTACTTATGTGTAGCTACATGTGCATACGTGGAATATAACAATCTTCCTATTTTGAAAAGGTATTTCATGGTGGCTGGCATGTTTGGTTGCAGAGTGCGAGTAGTGTGCCTAGTACCGTTATGGTACTAAGCCAGAGCAAAGCAAAGCCACCACTTCAATAATACATCATTAAACATTTATAGTTCAGACCTCTTGTATTTCTTCTATTACTACATCACTCTCACCGTCTCGCCTATGTACTAACTAACAATGGCCAGAGCAAATTGTAACATTTCTATTGCCAGCTAACAACGTTATCTTCAACCTGACCTTTTGCAAACAGTCTGCGCGTAAGTAGCAGTCTGCTCTGCCTACCTTACGATAATAATGCCACTCACTCACTCAATCACTACCAACTTAGCAACCAACTGCACAAAGCTCTGCTCTTAATGTACTCGCAGAAATACAAACTAGGTATGTCCATAGAAAACAAGTAAGGAGCAGAGCTTTCATAAGTACAGCTCGCCTTTCTTATCGATAAACCCTCAGTAAGGTACTTATCCTTATAACTTATAATCCTCTTATCACAACTACATGTTAATTTATGTCATGAGATTTGTCGACATTTTCCTTCACATTCACCTACACTATAATATCCATTTATATCCTTAGAAGTGCCAACAATAAGAACTATTTCCTGGAGCTTTATATCAACTTCACTATTCTATGATTTTTACACAAATGTTACAAGAGAATCCATCTACCTATTGGCGGATAATCTTAATTCGAACATGTGCGGAGGTTAATGAACACCGCCAAGATTAAAAAACTCAGCTAACCCTCTTGAAAAATATCTCGTATACAATGCACAGTGAATCCGAATCAAGTGAGACAATGCGTAATAATTTATAATGCACATTGCAGTTTTAAGACACAATGTTAACAGTTTACACTTATTACTCCCAACCCCATCAGCAATCTTCATTTCTTAAGACGATTTCTTTGTATGCATTTCTATTTATAAGCCAGACTAAATTGTTTACTAACTAACTTCTAATCGATAATCGCCCATGGATTTTTAAGAAACATATGGATAATGAAATCAGTAATAAGAAATCTGGAATAAAGGAAAATATTTATATCCTGTGTTTATTTATATCACTGTTATATAAAAAAAATGTGCTGATACTGCCAATAATTTCATTGTAGCTACTTAAATGTTAATTGCAATGTAAGATAAAGCTGGCATCCACAGACAGATAAATAAATGTAGAAATAGTTAGCAGGTACCTACTATCAAATCATCGCTATTAATTTGCTGGCATCAAATTCTGACATCAAGAAAAATTCAAAGAGCTTCGTCACAATGATATATGCTAAATAAAAGGTGTGTGAAATTTCCTGAGGCGCTAAATTTTTTGGACTGCATCTCTTTAAGCTATTCACATTCATTAGAATAAAATTTCATCCTAGAATTACAGAGAGCTTCTATATTTCTTAATCTGATATCAGAGAGATAAAGCCTCATCCTGATATAAATGAAGATAACTTATCTTGGTTTCTTACATTTGTTTATAATATCCATACATAGCTTGTTGTTGCCTTTCTTGTATTTCACCACAGAAATTAGTATGCTATTTTCTTCTTTGTTTAGCGATCAAATCATAAACTAGCGTGACCTCGAGCGTTGCGCTAACCTAGAACAGTGTAAGTGTAGTGTGCAAGTACTTACTTGTATTTAAATTACTCCTTAGCGGTCTAAAGAACTAAATAATTATGTACATGATTTAATTTATGATGCTTGAAAAAACACAATAGGCAAAGGAAACGCAAACGGTAAGGAGGTATTATAGACCAGCAGTCTGCTTAGTGCATTACAGAACTACAGCAAAACTTTCGTTGTGAGAGCATCACGAACAAATATATCTTTGTGTTCTTTCTAGATCAGTCGTTCTGTATCAATTCAATTCATCTAGAAATACTTTTCAAAATAAATAACCAAAATACTAACATTATTGTTCATTTTCGAAACGAAGACCCTTACTACGATGTTGAACTATTCAGTACTACCTACCTATCCTTCCACTTATTCATATGACAAAAATTAAAAATATTGTCTCATTTTTTGTAAAAGTGGTAAAGTTTCTAATTTTTACAAAACAATTGTAAAATATAGAACAAAAAATAAAAGAAGCTAGTAATAATGCAGTCTTTAGAATGACAATTTGGTTTTTTTTAAATGAAAAAAACATTATGACATATTATAGCCAAACATACCATTTTACGGCCAAAATGTGACCTATTAAGACTAAAATAATAATAAATAATAATTATAAGAACTAAATAGAGAAACATGGCACATGATTTCCCAAAACATTGTCCAAATTATCACTTTATTAAATGTCGACTTCTGAAGTCAAAGGACTGTACCTATAGGCAATAAATTATGATTGAAATTACATTTCCGGTGTTTGGTTCAAATTCAAACATAGGCCGATGAATAAGACATGGAGGCCTGTTTTGTACGTTTAAAAGAAGTTCTACTGTATAATATGAATTCTTTGTGAAGAGCTTGTGCTGAGCTGATTGAGTTAGCCTTTCAAGTTGATCTAAACCATAAGAGCGATGTGAATTTCTAATGGAAAAGTTGTAAATGGTCCAAATGAAAGTGCGAAGTGCAACAACCATGCAGACCGATTCGCGTGAGAATGATAAGGAAAGCGTAGACAAGCATCTTTTGTAGGCAGAATCAAGAGTGGCAATACGTGGACTACCTAAACTAAAGCTACGGTTTATAATATCATTTTTAATATTTTATTTAACCTACTGTAGTTGCAATGCGCTATGTTCCTGCCGCACTACGTACGTTGTATGTGTGCAGAATGAAGTGGCGCGATAGTCGATCAGTACAGACAGAACTACAACAATTACCAAGCCCTGTAGTACATTTGGATTTAATTAAAAGCATGCCGCTACTGGTTTTTAAGTAATAAAATCGTTACAGGAGCGCCAAATGACCAAAGACTATTACAATTACCAAACATTACAAAAATTTAGGTACATTACAATTCAGAACTACATAATCCAACATATTTCACTTTTGCTGTTAAATCCACATAAAAATAAAAATATGTTCAAACAAAATTAAACATGTTTTAAACGACTGATTGAATGCAATAAAGATTTAATATAGATTAACAAAAATGATATATTAGTATTTCCGAATTTATAGGTATCACAAAACAACAATCAGTGACTTAGTATTTTGTTTCTCTAGTTAGAAGATACGTGAATGAGCAATGGTAAATGAATTAATGACTAAAAGGCATAATCCGGCAATTTAAAAAGAAGTATAGCGAACGCAAGGAAAAAAATTATTTTGACATTTACCTAACCACTGTCCTCGTTTTACCAATTAAATGTTATAATAATATGAAAGGTATACTGCAAATTATATCAGTTTGTAATATATTTAACTATGCATTTATGAAATACAAGGATTCTGTATCATTTTGTCAATTGGGCATGTTTTATTTTGCCATTTCGATGATGCAGTTTCTTTGCCTACACACAAGAATTAGCATGCAGTCTATGTGAAGTAAATAAATAAAAACAAAATTGCAGTTATGAGAAT
>JABASI010002395.1:0-19919 GCA_019776505.1 Tomocerus nigrus
TTCTCTGAAGTTAGCTCTTACAGACCAAGTACATCTTTCATTTTCTCCATGTGCGCCATTGAATTGGTAACCAATTTTACCGTTTGATCCCACAAGATTACCACCACATCCCTCGACTAAATCAAAGAATATAATTATTCAATAAATACTTTTGAATGTAGTACAAGCAATAATAGTCAATTGCTATTAATGACTTTTAATATTATGTGTGTATTATATGCTATAATAGCCTTACGTTGTTCAACGTATGTGGAGTTATCTTCTGGTTCGGGAACTAAACAAGTTAATTGAGCAAATATTAATCATAAAGTTTTGGCATAGTTCTTTTGTGTTGCTTTTGAAATAATTTAATATGCACTTACGAATAGCGTTGACCAACCAATCTTCAAAGTAGGAAGTTTCGGTGTAAACTCCTGGGAAGCCTGGTCGTCCACATCCAAGACCCCAGGACATGATTCCGCAAAGAACAGAGCCATTACCACCGGGGCACAAAAGTGGGCCACCTAATTCAGTTAAAATTTACTTTTATTAGATCACGATGAGTTGATTTGCAGAAACTAAAAAAGAAACTGCAAATATGAAAAATCACCAGAATCTCCTGTGCAGAAATCGGTTCCATTTCCTCCAGCGCAAACCATGGAATCAACAACGGCGTCACCTCCGTAGGCCGTGTTACATTCGGCGTCAGAAACAAGAGGAGCATCAGCCTTTCTTAAAATATCAGCAATGGCTCCTTGTTCAGCAGTGGATCCCCATCCAGCAATTGTTCCAAATGCTATTTCAGAAATTATTCATTAGCCAATTGATCATTTACTTATGGGGATAACTTTTCTAGTAGGTAATAATAATATTCTTTTCCGCACATTCGGGTACGAATCCAGCACTAGCGAATGTAGCGACTGAAACATTGGCGTTGAGTTGAAATGGAGGAAGAACCTGCATCACAGCAATATCGTTTTCAAAATCAGCAACGCCAGCTCTAAAAACGGAAACGCGTATTAAAAATTTGAAAGGCCTACATTGTTTCTATTGTAATGTAACTAGTAACTAAATACTGAGAAAAGTTTATTTCGATTCGCAAAACTTCTCCTTTCTCGCATCAAATCCCATCTTTCATGGCTTGTCTCATTTCTCTCATTCTCATAAGCTCATTCATAATAATATTCAAATCTTACGAGTCGTATAATGGATGAGAGACAACGCGGACAACTTGTCTGACTTGTTCGGATCCTTCGGTGACATTAAGAGCATGTTCTCCAGCAACAACACTGTAGTCTGCGGGTCTTCCAGTGGCACAATGGGCTAAATCAAAGCAAAATATCAAGAAATGTCTTTCTCAACTAAGAAAACATACAGAAATGACAGATATGAAACGATAGTGTTCTATGCTGTTGCAGTACCGGCAGTAACGATCCATTCGTCATTCAAGATTGCTCCAGAACAGAAATGAGCTCCTACCCGTTTGATTTCAACAAGAAAGGGGAATTCATGCCTTTTTCAAAAAAATGTCATTAGAATAACTTTTAACCATAGTAAATAAATGCTACATGCATTTGTAATAAATGCACCAATAAAAGTTATATAATATTTGGAATATTGAAATATATCTTACGCATTAGCTTCTTGTCCGCCAATGATTCTTGTCGCAGGTTTACCTGTAATTCATAAACAAAGAGATTTCATGTAGGTATTTTAAATTCCTTGTCATTTTTCCAAGTGAATATCGTGAATTCGTGAATAAGGCACCCACCTGAGACAGCCGCAATGGCGACCAGCAACAGCAAGGCAACTTTTCCAGTCATTATGAATCCTTTGTGTCAAACCAAAAGACAGGTAGGCAATAAGTGAACTTGACATTAAAAGCATCCTTTTTATACACATGGTATCAGTTTCAAGGGATTATCTTTATCTATTGGAAAACCTGAAGCTACCCGTAATGAACAGAGCCAACAAGCATCCTTCCAAATCAATACCATTGTAATTTTTGTCTAAACAAATCATTATAATTTAATTGTGTCATGACGTTAATGGCTTAGTTATACTGTAGGACACAATATGACATGTACGAGTACTCTCTGTTCTTGAACACTGATAATGACGATAGCTAAATTGACACTTGCAAGGTAAACCGTTACACTTATACACCCACAAATCCTAAAACATCGATCATTATTGCGAAATATCTGACGATACTTACCAATGCTATACAGTAATGCTTGCATGCTTCATGATTAGTAACACGAGGTTATCGTTGATTTACTGATATCAAGTTCATATGAATTTTATTTTAATAACTGTTCTGCTAACTTGAAACAGTCGCAATGAAAATATCAATAAATAATTAATCATTATAATTATAACCACCTGTAGGACACATTCAAATACTACACAGGAATTAATAAGTGATACGAAGATAAAGTTACAGATGCAGATTATACTACCTAACTGCCATTTCTAAATTATACCAGTAAAGTTAAAGTGTCTATTAGTTGGTAATAGTTTAAAAGAAACTTGGATGTAAAGTTAGCTTTAAGGAGACTTGGGAGTTATGAACCCTACTAAGTAAATGACGCATACTAATAAACAGTCTTGAGAATTTTCCGCAGCTTATGCGTAGATTAAACTGAATGGTTACTTTTATTAAAAGCAACCCACAATTTTTCGATGATAAATTAGATATACAGTTACACATAAACCAATACAATTCAATTACGTAATTCTAAAAAGCATTCAAAACAAAAATGAGTGCAGAGAGAACATAAATTATATCAGATATTGGTATTGGTAGTCACAGTCACAGTCAGAGTTGAGTTTACGTCCATGAAACTGTGAAGCCAGTTCCCGTAATGGAATAATCCGTCTTCATGATCAGAAGAATGACTCCATCGCTGACGTAAGTTGTTGATGGTGCAGATGTGCCACAGACGCTAAAAAGGAAACAAAGTAATTTGATTATTTAAGGGCAATTTCAGTAAATCCAGCATACGAAGTAATGGGTACTTGGTAATTGTAACCAACCTCGCGACAGAGCTGAATCCTGAGGCGCTGTGAGTGTGGACATGGATGACATCGAAAGAGCAACTTCCTCCTTCCAAGTCAAGACGATCAAATCTGAGACTGATGGCCCCGGTTGGTGGATTGATGAGGAATGTATTCACTTCGTCGTTACCGTATTGGCCGCTTGCTGGGTAAGAGTAGGAAGAGGTGAGGTTTCCAACATGGACATGAGACAATCTGTTCTGAGATGATCCCTGTTCTCCAAGACCTTGGAAAAGAAGGATGAATTCGCCTCCGGTACTTGATGTGTTGGAGACCAAAGTAATTAAAACCATTGGTCCAGGGACAAGAGAGATTGAGTTTTCTGGGTCACTGTTGAAATTAATGCATAAAATGATGAAATATACCAACACACCAAAATGAAATATTTTCTAATGAATACTTACATTACGGTTCGGCGAGATACCCTGGCAGAGTCTAAGTCAACTTCGGTGATCTCAAGGTAAGTACCAGGTCCGAATCCTTGGCTGCTGTTCAGGGTCAAACGGACAGTTTCTCTGAAGTTAGCTCTTACAGACCAAGTACATCTTTCATTTTCTCCATGTGCGCCATTGAATTGGTAACCAATTTTACCGTTTGATCCCACAAGATTACCACCGCATCCCTCGACTAAAACAATATAGTTATTCAATATTAATAATATTTCTAGTACTGAAAACTAAAGTACTGAGAATGCTATTCAATAAACCTAATTATTATGTTATCCCCTAACTTTTCAAAGTGTAAGATGTTATTGTAGAAAGTATATGACAATGTATTAAGCAATATATTATGACTTACGTTGTTCAACGTACGTGGAGTTATCTTCTGGTTCGGGAACTGAATAAAACAATCAAATAGATGTTAATTCATGAATCAATCCTTATATATGATTACTTAACCCCGAGATTTTTGTTTGGAAATAATACTCACGGACAGCGTTGACCAACCAGTCGGCAAAGTGGGAAGTTTCGGTGTAAACTCCTGGGAAGCCTGGTCGTCCACATCCAAGACCCCAGGACATGATTCCGCAAAGAACATCAGAGCTGTTACCGTCGGAGCCGGAGCACAAAAGTGGACCACCTGCATTTAAGCAAAAAAATCGTATTAGATTTCTAATATTTACTGTGTATGCTTATCCTGTCCGTATGTTAGGGACATTTAGGGAAATTAGAAATAATAAATGTGAACAATCACCAGAATCTCCGGTGCAGAAATCGGTTCCATTTCCTCCAGCGCAAACCATGGAAGGAACAACGGCGTCACCACCGTAGGCGGTGTTACATTCGGCGTCGGAAACAAGAGGAGCAACAGCCTTTCTCAAAGTGCTAGAAATGGCTCCTTGTTCAGCAGTAGATCCCCATCCAGCAATTGTTCCCTCGGCTATTTCAGAAATTATTCTTTATCAAAATTATCCGATATTTTGGAATAAAAAATGATTTGAGAGTCACTCTCTCACCAGAGGTCGTGAAGTTAGCCCCTGGGATATTGGCAACTTGAACATTGTCATTGAGGTCAAATGGGGGAAGAACTTGCATCACAGCAATATCATTTTCAAAATCAGCAGGTCCAGCTCTACAATGAGAATATTCCATTAAACCTTACAGTTATGAAAATATAGGTAGCCGGACCGAAATGTGACACCTCTATATTATTTCAACGTCCAAGATTTCGTGTAAATGTTTTGTTGTTTTATGTATTTATGTATATTAGATAGGTATTATAAATTCTTACGGATGAATCACAATACGGACAACTTGTCTGCTTTGTTCGCTTCCTTCGGTGGCGTTAAGGACATGATCACCAGCAACAACCGTGTAGTCAGCGGGTCGTCCATGTGCACAATGGGCTAAATCAGAGCAATTTAACAATGTAGCGAACAATAATAATATGATTGTTATAACTTTAAGAAAACGAGCACATGAATGGAAAATTGTTCTATGATTTGACGTACCGGCAGTAACAATCCATTCTTCACTCAAGATAGCTCCAGAACAGAAATGAGCTCCTGTGCGTTGGATTGCAACGAGGAAAGGAAATTCATTTCTATTTCCAAAAACCAAAAATTAATTAGTATACATAGTAATCCTGCTAATATCTGTGGGTCAGTATTTAAGCTATACTGATCATAATAATAATATAAAGAAAAATGAAGTTTATTTCTTACGGTTGAGCTTCTTGTCCTCCAATGATTCTCGTAGCAGGTTTACCTATAGCAAAGAACAGCAAGCATTGTAATTGTAAAAAACTATTGCTTCATAAAATGCCCGGATTTTAGTAATTGTATCATTTTATCTGACTACTAAACTGATAGTTACCTGAGACGGCCGCAACAGCCACTAACAACAACAGCGTAATTCTTCCAGCCATATTGAACAAACCCAAAAAATCAGTAGACAATGGATGAACTTGGCATGAAACGGTCGCTTTTATACACTTATTGGTATCAGTTTGATGTCAAGGGACTATCATTATCTACTTGCAAACCTCAGTCTACATTTACAGACAGCCTAGCATATACCTACTCATACAATTTTCATTTTTACAAATCCCTTATCCAAAACTCATCAAACTAAGGACACACTATGATATACTTTATTAGCTTAGCATTTTAATTGTAATGTCACGATGTCAATGGCTAACATGCTGCGTGATATATATGCCGGTACTGTCTGTTCTACTGACTCTACTATACGAGAACAGATAATGACGTTATACGAATCATCACCAGCGGATAATTGAAATATAAAAAGCTTTATCACTTTTGCAAAATGAGTTGATGTATTATTTTCTACAAATGACCTTTGTGGATGTAAATACTTATTGAACAGCAACACTGGGTTAAGTGGGTACATGGTATGGTACATACAGCTCATCATTTACACAGTAAATTACGAACGCATTAAACGCATCCTTCCAGTAACACTTACATTGTACATGTTCACATGTTTTAAGCGAACATTTATTGATTTACTATTGATGTATCACTTCAAATCTCATCTTATGGAGGTAGCAATCGTCAAGATTGATAAATGTAAATTATATTATATTTCTTTTTGATTACTTGCTTAGTTGTCATTTTACATAGACGGTCTATAAGAGATCCGTCGTGCAGTGCAGTCGTGCGTCATAATATTATTATGAGTGAATAAGAAGGCCTTATACTAATTTACCTGCTTAATGATTATTAGCACTTATTTTGCTGCTGCTGCTTGCTACAGAATCTGGTTTGTAGTATTACATCCGACGACTATCAGAGTCGAGTGTTATGACTAATGACAATTATCAACAACAAAATACTCAATTAAGTGCTAATTACTCTTTTTCCGAGTGTTTTCAATCATTTTCAAGTAGAGTTATGAATTTTGGACTTATCTAGCTATTGAAGGATGTGACATTTTACTATTTATCCCAAAGTCAGTGTTTTAATATCATGTACCTACTTTCTGTGTCAAGTATCAACATGCCCATTGTGTATTTGTGTACGCACTCACCTTTCAATTGCACTTTGTAACATACTATACGAAATACGACTATACCTGTCATTTGAGACACATTTAAACTTTAGTAAACCGCATCTATATATTTGCCATTCAAGGAATTTTTAGCAAACTGAGACTCTTACTCAATTACTAGGATAATCTAAAATTAATATTATGTCCAAATCTAATGGAACAATACACCCAATATGGGTATCTAATTAAGTTTCTATGTAAGAGCCCATACATAATATACAGAGTACTTGTGCAAGTTGTGCACTTGTACTGCATTTGTTAATTGTTATAAGTTGCATGTGAAAGTGCTGCTAGATGGTATACACAATGCGTGTGAAATCAGAAAAAATTAATTCAAATCAAACTCTCATTTTGGTCTTGTTTTTCTGGTTCAAATAGAAAGAAATGATCATGATCATGTTTGCTTCCTATAATCATCATTTTTAAATCCAATATTTTTATTCTCATTTGCATATTGTAGTTTGCACTTGGGTTTCATTCAGGGTAAAATTATTGTTCAAACCACAACGGAATGAGATATGCAAAAGCATACTAACCATACTCAAGAGTAAGAGGGTCGATACAACTGACTTCGTAGTCTATACAGTCAAGATGCAAGCACATATCAGTTGTACAATTCACAGACATATTATTTGTATTTTTCGAATTGTTGCTGATTTTGATTTTGTAGTGAGTCTCAGGTTTCAGACACAAAATCAAGTTGGAAGATTGTCATTTTATAGATTGATGTACATACTACATACTACACCTTTTAGGACGACAGGAAGAGGAATTAAGAACGTTGTTACCTATAGTTGTCCTTTAATATGTGAAAGTTTAGCAAAACGTTATTAACTATTATAGCGGTGCGGTGCGACTGTAGAAATTGTCAAATGTTCCATTTTTAATATACAAATCATTCCTTGCACTCAGCGTAGGCCTACGTTTACCTACATTACCTACCTAATAAACTTAGCAAAACACGATAAGAATGATAAGAAACTCAACCAATTATACTACTACACTTAATTTGGTTACATGGCATATCATAGATAAACAAACCGCAAAAATTTTATTGCAACATGATATGAACCACGCTGCCAAACAATTGATGCTGCATTGGTAATTGGTAACTGGTTCATTTTTCTAATTTTCGATACACGATTGAGAAGACAGAAATACTGTAACTTTTTATACCCTAAATGCAGAATTGGCAAATAAAATTCACGAATGTTGTGGAGTAAGAATTAAAATTAACTTGTATTTATTCCTTGTGCTTTCAACTTTCGTCATTTTCCAGTAATCCTAAGTAGACAAACAAATTATTTTCCATTATGGCATCAGAAGATTTCTCAGAAGTTTTTGATTCGGAGAAGATTCTACAACTCATCGAAACTCGTCTCCCCAAATCGTCTATGGTATATTTTCAATTATTTAACATTCTTTCTTGTATACAAACACTGCAATCTCATTTCTCATTACTGTATACATACCTACACCATTAGTTGAATATTTACTTTACCATTGTCCCTACATGCATACTCATGTAAATCTTGAGCATAATGTTTGCAATTTTCTGTATTTGAACTGAAGAATTTAGATTTCATTCATTACCTACTTACATAACACCTTACCTAACATAATTATGACATGATTATGCGTATAAATATCATTGTTAAATACCTACAGATGTACAACATTGTTCAGTTGAAATTAGCTCAACAAAGAGCCCCAAGTGGTAACCTCTCTATCAAACTGCTGGCTTATAATGGAGAATTGCATTCGGAGAGCTCCTTCTTAATGGCTTTAATCAACGTGAAGGTATTTAATTACATTGTACATGTATATATATATGTAATATACAATAGCAATGGGGTGGGATCAGAATCAGAAGTAATAATTCATAGATTTTTATTGCTTAAAAATAGCCAATTTAGAATTTTCAGTATGAAAACCTTAATTATTAACAAAATCATTCCTTTCGCCAACAGAGCCTTCCACAAAATCTGATTGTACTTTCCCCACCAGAATCGCCCACGGATCAAATGCTGGGGTCGCTAATTAATTCGATCAATTGGGGACAATCGAATCAATTTGAAGGAATTGAAAACACCGTAGTGCAATCTCTCATTATTCATGGGAGAAAACACGGGAAGGTAGTCGACCATGATCCAATCGAGCTTTACTACATACCGAAAGAGAAAAACATTCAGCTGCCGCAACATTCAGATAAAGTTATCGTAAAGCAACTGTCATCAAACGAGGCTTCAAAAGTCAATAGTCGCTGGCCGGCAATGTGTGAAGGTTCTCTGGAGATGCTCACTGCTTCGATTGAGTTTGTTGGGTCTGCAGGAGTTTACTTGAAAAATGAAAGTGAAGAGGAAAACTTGGAATTAGTGAGTTGGGCAGTTGCTTTGCCCTTTGGTTCCATACATGCTCTGCATACAGAACCAAGTCATCAAAGAAAAGGCTACGCCCAGTTGACAATGACAGCAGTGTCTCAATTTGCTAAGAGTAAAAATCGTATTCCTATTGTACAAATATACAAATCCAACGACACTTCCAAATCCGTCAATGAAAAAGTTGGCTATATTTACTCACACGACATCAATTTAGTTCATTTCTACCCCTGATATGGAGAATTTTTAAATATTATGGAATGGTTTTCAATAAATATTTTAATCCTAAAAATTATTTCCACAAATTGCATGATCATAATTATAAGACACTGAAAACTGAGCATTACATGTAATAGTAAAAGATTTGCATAAATGCCTTCAGTTTGCCAGTTTCTTTATAACCAATATATTTTCCTTTGTAAATTGTGCCAGGCATTTGCCGAAAAGCTAACTTGATAGATACGGACACGACACAAGGGAACTTAAGCAAGAGGGAGGGAGTAAGAGAGGAAGATAGAGAGGAAGACCTTGTGCCATGAGATTCGGCACATAAGAAATTTGGAACAGAAACAAGTTGCATCCCATTTCTTGCTTTGCTGCATGTCAATTCCTAAGTAACTCTCTATTGTTATTAGATTAGAGCCTTTTATAAATGATACATGAAAATGAATTTTACATTTGTAATAAGTATGTGTTTTTTATAAATATCCGCTAGAAAATAATTATGGCTTAAATATTTATTTACCTACGTGTAGACAATTACTAATTGCAAAGTAATTCATACCTAGGTATAATATGGCTTATGGTTTTGTCAACCCACAGTTGGCAGTGTACCTACTAAAAATAATTGTGTAAATTATTCTTATGTGCTTCCCAAATTCACTGAATTTTGGATTATCACATATTCACTAATCAGACTACTCACGCTTAAATCATGTACATTGTAGGATGAGCTTTTATTAAACCTTTAAATAAAGCAGTAGATCACCTGTAATTACCAGAATTTTCAAATTTTGCAGTAATATAGGTATAGATCATTATCTTAGAATGTAAAAAGCGTATATAATATAGCAGGCATATAGTCGAGTAAGTTTTCATTAAATAAAAAGGACTACACTGTTTTTCGTTTTCTGAATGCAGTGGTTTGAAAATGTTTTGCAAATAGCACAAACAAAGTCGAATAGATTGCACAACTTGTAGAAATAGCTCTTGCACTTATTAGACATCCCCGTTCTCCATCTAACATAAGTGAGAAAACACATTTTGATATATCTAGGTAAAGTAATTCAACTTATTCCCAGATGCAACATAATTCCCAATTAATAAAAAATATCATAGAGCTTACTGTATTCGACAATAGTGAAGATAGTTGCAAGGAGACCAGCAACCATTTGAATAAGTTCTAATACAGTTATGGTAAGTGAGAGTGTCTTCGGAAGTTTTATTTCTAAAGCCTGAAAACGGATTCAATATACTTTTATTAACTGCTCATGTTCACATTTATACTTTTTCAAGCGTCCTATAACAGTAGACCAAACCTTACCTTCGCCAAATATTTGATATAGAAGAATAATTTACTATCTGCATATAATTATTTGACGAAAAAGTAACATTTACCCGTAGACCGTAGTAGGCGTACATGAACGTGTGCACAAAGTAGTTCATATTTCCAACAAACCGGAGGAGAGGAATGTATGGTTGATAAGCGTACCATGAGAGAATCATTACAGCTGCATGATGATACCTAAAATAGTTAATACAATTTGAAAAAATCCTAATTTGAGTATTAATGTTAATTATTAATGATTTTACATCATATCTTTGTTGGTTGGTTGAATTCTCTGGTGAAAAACGTTTGTGAAATTGTGACTTACCAATGTAATAGTATGAGTTTCTTTTTTCTCAAAACTATGAATACTGTGTCGCCCAACTGAAGAGCTTTAGAGAGAGTGTAGGTCAGGGCCCAGAAGGCCATTGTCATTCCATGTTCATCTCTGTAAAAGATTAATTGCAATTTAATTAAATAGGTACCTATGCGTTTGTAAAACATGGATATAACAATATTACGGAAACGACAGCCTCGAATTAAATCCAATGTTTTCCTATTGGAATCTTATTTTTTCAGCCCTAAATCACGTATGAATTTTCACCCCTCCCCCATAGGCTTGGACCTTTCTACTATTTTTAAGCTCTAGCTTCGACCTTCAATTTTATTTCAAAACCATGCACTGGTGCAATGCGTTATTGCACAGACGGACAGACATACATATAGACGATGAACTGAACACATCGGAGTTTTGTGTGTATACGTAGATATCAATACTATGCTATAGGAAAGTATTGAAATTAGAGGTTTCTTTGTTTTTGTTGGGTGAGACTGCCGGGACTGGCATCAATCTAATATGAATTATAATATTACAATTTATTCTTGAGCTGATTCTTTTCCACGGTTAATTCGTTAGCAATTTAATAAATATAAGATTCCCGAAAAATTATCCACTTTTATTAAATCCGACAGAAAGATAAAAAGTTTTGTTCTTCAAGTGGGAAATTACCTGACAAATTGTCACAAAATATTATCTTACATTTTACATGCAGCATGATACATTCCGTCAGTTTTTCTTAGTAAGTAGAATATTTCAGGGAAGACTCTAAGAAATGCAAATGCAGAAAAAAACGCCATTCCAAAGTTCCATAAAGCTAAAGGTTTCCTGAGATCAAAAGGTTCTCTATTTTTCATGTAGCGTTGTCCAAGGAAGATAAAGGATACGTAGGAAATTCCTATGTAAACACTAATGATCCAATTTTCTCCAAACCAATTTCTCCAGTAAGGAAGATCTATTTCCTCAAATGAATACATATCAATGTATGGTTGGTTTTTTATGGGAATATAGTGTTCCGTCATGATTATGACAATTAAAGTAGGTAACAAAACTCGGTTGAAACAATCACAGAATCTACTGAAGCACAATTTCCTATTGGCTTTTAATCACTTTTTTAACTCCATAAAATATTTCAGTCAATACAAATACTGATCTTGAAGAAAACTTATCACAATCATATTTTGTAGAAAAATTCCACTTTATCCTTAAGGCACTGCATTAGCACCTGCTCCTTCCTATTCCGAAAGCAAGTAAATGCAGTAGAGCAAGATATGCTAGTAAATCTTTGGCTAACACAAGAAATTCATCTTGAAGTGGCACACTAACCTTCATTAGCCCACAAGTAAACCAAAACGTCTTCTCTTTTGGCTGTCGCCTTTTAGCATGAAAACCTGCATTTGGGGGGTCAGCAGCCAGTGCTATTCTATTATACTATGTACTACATATGAGGGAGTACTTACTAAGAGCTCGACACGGTTTACGATTATCATCGAAAGAAGCAATCATTGCATTGCATTGTTGTATAGAGAAGAGCTGAAGAGCATCAACCGCAAATATACCAAGGTTTGTTAAGTATTAGTTATATTAGGTAGGTAGGTAGGTACTAAGTATAATCCAAATATTTAATATCATACTAGTTGGAGCATCTATGATTCATAGATATGAAAGCCTTAGGCTCGTATTAGATTGCAAATTCATACAATGGACGATGAGTATTAAACCAAATGTATGTGTACCTACCAACACAATGCAAAATTTTATGCACCTAAGCTAACTGTTGAGCACTTAGTTTATTAAGAAATTAGGTTTTTCAGAGCGATTCCACCTTAATCCAGTGCTTGCCGGGCTTAAATAAAATCTATGCATTGTAATTTATATATGGATATCAGTAAGGAAACAAAATTCGTTAGGCATTTGCTACATCGGTAACTTGATTTTATTATCATTAATTTGTTGCACTATACTATAGGTACCTACTACTAGTCATATAATGATGTAAAAATAATATTGAAACACAATGCTTTTAATCATTCGCTTGACTATTTAACGATTACAATAAAAAATTGTATATCAAATATTAATTTAAATGCCACTACGCTCATAGATCCATGAAAAGATTTGTAGTCGAAATTATTAGGACAACAAAGTAGATCCATTTGGAAAGGGTTAAATATAGGTTGCATAAAATCGATAATTATTATAGTACTGAATCACACAAAATCGTTTAATTCTTTCCCGTACATATCACAACGAACCACAACAGAGCGCAACACCATAAAGTTTACCCTATGAATATATAAGACATTCAATCGCAAACTCGGAAATTGTTTTCTAGTACCTACTATGTTATATTCCTGCCTTTCATTACATAAATAATATAGTTATAGTTTAAAATAGTCCAATCATTCCACATTCTGCAAATACTCAACAGTAACCAAAAGACACTAATTAAGCTAAAGATGAAATTATTACAGAATTTATCATACAGATACATAAATTTATCGACATTATTATTACAAATGCATCTTGAAGTAGATCAGTTCCCATCCTCTTAATGAATGGCATGAATCACCACAAACGACAGGAATTTTTTGGTGGTCTTGGACAATTCCATGTTTCAGAAAATTCTGGGGAATTGTCAAGGACGCCTTTAACCCTGAAGTGATGTGGGCTATGATCACTATGCACTTGAGCTTGGAGCCCTTCAGAACTGTAATCCCCACACCAAATCTGAAAATAAATATTATTATGACATGAATTTGTAAACCAAAATTATCTTCTCGAGTATAAAGCCATTAAATCTGTTCATTGATAATGTTGAGGATACTATATACATACATGTGCAAAAGAAAGGAAGAAAAGTTGTTCTGATGTATAATTTAATCCTGGTAATTGCTTTTCTGGCCCATTTTTCTTCAAATAGGACTGGTAAGCCTTGAAAGATTGTCGTAAGCCGCCATTGTCAGCAATATTTTCATCTAATGTGTCTCGACCGTTTAACTGCAAATTACAAATCATCATTTTTTTCATACACAATTCGTATGATATTTGCATCTGTATATAAATACGTACGTGTATTTGTCGAAGTCCAAAAGATAACTCTGGAACTACATAATCGGAATATTGCTTTATGAAACACACAGTTCTGTCTAAATAATTTTTCAGTGTTGTCTTATCCCACCAATTCCTCAGATTTCCACTTTCATCTCTATCTTTCCCTGCAGAATAACAAAAGTTAAGACTGGCATAATGTGCTAATCTGGAATTAAAACTCTTAAATTTTGAAACATTTAGTTGATATATACCCGTGTAGTCAAACCCATGAGTTATTTCATGGCCCATTACAACTCCTAGTGCCCCGTAATTCAAAGCCTGTATTTGATTTCCAGTGTAATAGAAAGGCGGCTTGAGGATTCCGGCTGGAAAAACTTTTTCGACAAAAAATAAAAATTAATTACTATTCCTTGCAGATAAATAGTTTTAATGTTTTCCATTAATAATTATTGTTTATACATCGAATTATATTTTTTAAATTAGAATAATATCTTACTCAGGGCATTGTTCGTGTGGTAATAAAATGCATTCGTAATGGAAGGGTCAACTACCCATCTGTCTTCATCTTTTTTTGACCCAATATTAGATAACGCTTTTGCATTCAGCCACCGAGTTACTTGCAGATAATTTTCAAACACATTGTCGGGGTTTGCAAAGGTTAGCTAAAGTTAGAAAATTGAATGAACATCCACACTATTCCACAATCCACACTACGTATAATCATAAAAAGTCACGACTTTGTTGCATATTATGATGATGTAGAAGAAAGCTTAATATTTCAAACATACACCACCGTAGTGCTCATTTAAGGCAGTAGCATTTGAAAGCCAATCCGGGAACCCTAAAAAGGGTTTCATTTTTTGAGCTTTCAAAAGAGCTTGAGCTCTGGTCTCTTCCGTTGCTATCCAGTCAGTTTCATTTAATATCCCTTCAAAAGATTTCATTAAATTGCTAACCATGTCCCTTATCTGGAATAACAAAGAAAATTACAAGATGAGAAGAGCTACTTAAGGAAACATTGAAAAGAGAGAATTTTTAATCAAATGTTTACTTGGGGCTTAAAGTCTACTCCAAATTCTTGCTGTACATATTTAAATGACACAGCCATCCCGAAATAGGAGTTTGTGATTTCTCCGCAAGTTTTTATTCTATTTTTAAATAGAAAATGGATTAAATTATGCTAAAAAAAGCATTATTCAGTATAGCTAATTTTTAAGTCTATACGGAGATAAAGACAGATCCTGACCTTAGAGGTGCTGTTGCTGAATCCAAAATATTTTCAAAAATATTTGAATATTTGTATACTACATCCCGAAATTTACGACTCATGGCTGCACCATACTCGGTTATTATTCTCCAACGCAAATAGTTTTCTTAAAATTCAAAAAAGAATATTATATTCTTAATTTTTCAAATACAAATAAACTAAACTTCTTACTTTTTAGTAAAAGTGCCTAGTATAATTTTATTTTTACCTATTACACTACTCTTGTTGTCTTCAATGAACCTTAACATTTTTCCAAGTCTTTTAAAATAAAGTGGATCTCTGACAATGATCCGTAATTTTGAAATGTCACCAAAGTCGAAGCCACTATCCGTGACCTCTTTAAACACTTCTTGTATGTAGTCCGTTAAATTAAAAACCTGAACAAATTGTAAAAAAAGTCTTATTAGCTCATACTCATCACTCATCTATTAAGTGATGAGACAAAAAAAAATCATGCTCATGAGAAAAAATTGTAGCATCTTCCTTATATATTACTGCCAGTAAATGAATTGTGTATGCTTTGAAGAAAAATAAATGGTCTACCTCGACTGTGTCAGGAAATGCTCTGGTAAAATTTTCCAGCGTGAACGGGTTGTATAAATGTAGTCTGTTAGCCCTTTGTGCTGGTGACGAACTGATCTGCAAACAACATTTTAATTTCCTTTTACTGTTATTAGGGTTTTAGATTATCTGCAATTGTTTGTATTTTTCAGAGAAATGGTCTCTTAGTTAAATATTACATTTGCCAAAAGAATTTCAAAGGCAACAATTTCAGCTGCAACATCCGAAAGACGGGCCTGGCTCACATTTTTGTTCGGATAAACAAGAGGCCACAGTTTCTGGATCAAATCTTTGTAAGATAAAATATTAGCTCCTGGATTCGATAGGAGAAAATGTCGATTGAAAGAAAAGTCCGGTTGATCCAACTGTGTCATAAAAATATTTTTAGCGAATTATTGCAAAAAATAATTAAAATAGATTTACAAAAATCACATACATAAATGACATAGTTGGTTGTGTTTTTCTCATCAATTGCTACTCTAATGCCAACAATGAAATCTCCACCGAGCTCTCGACGAATCTTTCCAAGTTTATTGGCTAATTTATTTTCTTTGACTACATTTTGGAAATCATTTAGATATTGGTCGCCAAGTCTTTTTAAGTCCTCTCTTGCGTCTCCCTTTTCAACTATTTTTAAAAAAATAATTCAACGCTTTATTTATAATTTTTTGCATGTTCAATAATATGTGGTTTATAATAGACAGATATATGGAATTTTTTGGACGAGTATAAAAGTAAGTAGGTACCGTGATTTTTGCATGATTTGTAAAATTGCTTAGCTTGTTGTAAAGGAACAGGATCGTGCGGATCAATAGCAGCATCCAGTATATCTGTAACAATGTAGATAATTAACTGATGTAGGCACCTATATGAATTAATTCCATACATAAAACATTGATCACAGTTATTTTGAAGGCCCATACTTTTGATTTGCCTGTCTAGCTTTTCTTCAACTAAGAAAACCTGGTTCCATGATGCTTTCCGAGCCGGAATCGGGTGTCTTTTGACCCAACCACCGCAAGCGAATTTGTAAAAATCCTGGCATGGGTGTACTGTGGTGTCTAAAGATCTTAGTAACTCTGCTGCAGCCAAAGTACATTCAGAAGTAAGACAAATATTCTCAGTCGATTCTAATCCTGAAATTTCGTTAGCTGTGATTCTAGAAGTTGTTGCGTTATTGGAAACTGAGGAGTCTCTTTTATTTGACAGACTGTCGAGCCCATTTCCGTAATCGTAGTAGTCGTAATCTACAGATATTCCATTTCAATTTCATCATTTTTAATAAACAATTACAATTCCAATTATGAAATACTGTGTAGACATTTACTCACATTCTTCGGACGACTTTCCAAAATGCTTAAGTCTAAACTTGCTTTGAATGAGTTCCCTCAACTGAGGCAATATTCCAGGAAGCTTATTATCACTTGTTACAGGGGTTCTTCTGTTTGAACCGGATCTCTGCCGGACCTTAGAATTTCCCTTTTCTTCAGTCTCACCACTAGATTGATCTTCATATTCATATACAACTATTTCATAGTTATCGAAGTTTTTTGACGCAACAACTTTCCCTGTTCCAGGTTTTATTTGTTGACGATTATGAGATGCATTCTTTGTGTGTCTCCTTCGACCGGAAATTGCACTTTCCGAATGATTTCTTGGACCACAAGAGATTCCAATTATCAAACTTGCTAAAAATACGACGAGAACAGAAATGTAAAATATTTTCATGGTAAATGAATTGCGAGTGTTTACACGAAAACTGAAATACCCATATCAAAATCGGATTATTTTATATTAACGTATGTAACTACATGTCTGATTCTTTTGTATTTGAAAATTAAGGCACTAGATTTATAGGAAAATTAAAATTTCCATAAATGTGGTAGTGGCTAAAAGTAATTGAAGAACAGCAATTCTAAGGAACAATGACAATAGGTCTCTGAGAAGTGTAACAATGCATCACCGTACAGTGTGCATAGATGTACAAACTATCTGTACGTGCAATACAAAACTCTTAAGAAGTAATGGAAATCAAAAGATGAAACGTCATAAATTGCAACTAAGGTTTATATCCTTATATTATAAATACAGGGTATATGTCTGCTAAAAAACGAAATGAAAAAAATAAGTTTCCATACATAATGCTGTTCATATCCCTAGTGCTATTTTTTCTGTCGAGATTCAACCTCCTTCATTACACTTGAACTTGCACTTGAATCATGTAAGGTAACTTTAGTAGTGAAGTGTCTCTCATGCTAAACATCGTAGAGGGTCACTCGTATAGCATAAATGCGTGACTTATCAGCACCTGTAGCTAAACTGGAGTAGACAATAAAGGAACTCACAATCAGTCAAAGTAAGTAATTGACAAAAAGCTTTTTGCTCATATATTATGTTGAATTGGTTGCATTTGAATTAATGTGGGTGCTGAGCTATGTTTACGATGTATTACAGACGTCCATATGATTCTCAGCTAAACATAGCAGGAATTGTGATTCTTGGTTCTCTTCATGAGAAAAACATGGCAAAAATTCGCAATACTCCCATGCATATGTTTTATTACATGACGCATCCCATACATTTTGCGTAATTGCACGATACACAGTACAGCACTACTATTACTGGATGATAAAGTAAACAAAGAAAAAATTTAAAATGTGGTTAGTTGAAAGAGCTAAATCCATTCACTAAGAACAATGAGTATGCTCTACGCAATTACGCTTGGTTTAACTCTTGTTTGTCTGCAAGTGAATTGTATTTACATCTTTGTAAATGCCTTATGTGTGATCATTACATATAGATAGAATGGATACCCATTTCGTACGGTAGATTGTGGGGGTAGCAGTAGTAATAATGAATAGATAGCACTCTGTTATAATAAAATCAGGAAGAGTGCTATCCCAATTGCTTTGATTGTTTATGATGCATGCAGGGTCACTCGAGCATGAGAATATTTTGCAATTTCGTCACTGGACCCGTGAGATTAAATTGATGAAGTTCTTTAATTTACCGAGAATAATTACCACAGAGTAAACGATACCTGCCCAGAAGTTTCTATTACAAATTAGTAGTTTACGAGGGTAGTGATTTATATATGGGAAGTTTTGCATCTTATTCCATCAGATACTCTCCTTTCTTCATTACTCACTTCATTTGCAATAAGAAAATGACTCTAATCATACAACTTAAAGTATAGCAGTCCATTTGTTCATTTGTTACACATAGGTAGCAATTTAGACGAGTTTCAAGAGATATGGATCAAAGGGAAGCACACTATGCGTCATTAATGACGATGACAACTTACTTATGGATAATAACAGTGGTTAAATGAAAAAGAAATCATTGACAAGTTATTTAAGTAGATACCTACCACAAAGACGACTTTAATTAATCGTGAAGAAGATTTCACATGATTCACATTCTTTTTTACACTAGTAGGACATTTACATATGCATGTTCCCTTCTATTTAGTATTCTACACTTAATTAGCAAATAAAAATTATATGCATATCAAAGGTAACTTATTGGATTCTTTTTCACTTACATGTAATGAATGTATCACATCATCTGCTTAAATATTCTTAATGATATTTACATAGTAGGTAAGCAAAGTGTAAGTTGAGTTTGGCAGTCTTCTTTGCTTTATCATAAATATTGCCTAGGTGGATTGTTCTACCTATCTAAATTAGCTTCCAGGTGTACTTGCGCCTTCAGACGTCTACCACAGTTTGCAAGAATCAGGATTTCGAACAGGACAATTCCATGTTTCAGCAAATTCTTGGGAATTGTCCAGAACGCCTTTCACACGAAATGGATATGGACTATGCTCTTCAATTTCAACGTCAGCAAGATACTCTTCTCGAGAAGCAGCTCCGCACCATGCCTAAAATTAAATCAGCAATTAAATATAACTAATAGCATGTCATTGCAGATATAATTTTTAGTTTGCATTTAAAACGAATTTTCAATGAAACCCAATTTTGCTCACTTGTGCAAATGACAGGAAGAAAAGTTGTTCAGGTGAGTATTCCATTCCTGGAAGCCTCTTCTCTCTCCCATTCTTTTCGACGAAAGACTTATAACCTTCGAAAGCCTCTCTTAATCCTCCATTGTCGGCAATATTTTCATCCAAAGTTAAATTTCCATTCAGCTAAAACATGAAAATTAAAATAAGTAGATAATTAAGTCATAATAATGTTAATAAATTATTGTTTGCTCGAATAAT
>JABASI010002396.1:0-19916 GCA_019776505.1 Tomocerus nigrus
ATGCTGTTTACTTATGTACTAAAAACGGTGTCTTTGGTTAATTTGCGGCATTAACGGCATGCGGCATTTACGGCATTTACGGCAGGCGGCATCAAAAAATAATTTACGGCGTGCCGACTTACTCTGGGTTTAATGTTGCGTGTCGAAAGGTGTTTCATAAATTATGATATTTTATGACATTAACCGTTATTTCCAGTATTACACAACTTTTACCGATGTAAAAGGAGATTATAAAAGTAGTTTAACAAAACAGGTCAAATAATTTTTAACTATCTACATCTACGCGGAATCATTTTTTTTTCAATTATTACTAGTTGTAAGTTTTTATTTGTTTTGTGAATATTAGTAGTGTGTTTAGTTATTTATGGTTACTCTATGTCCCACGTGAGATTGGAAAATTCAAATCAGGTTAAATCATTAAGTAATTTTGATTGTTTGGGATAAAAATATCAAATTTCAGTCTAAATATTTGCTAAAGCTCATTATTTTCAATTTAATGTCAATCTATAATGCATGACGCAGTGATATTGAGGGTATTAGGTATGTGGTTTTGAAATGCTAATGTAATTCTAATTGCTGTGTACTTAAAAACACAATTGGTTTATGTAATCAGTAATATTTGTTACAAACAGATGGGCCAAAGAACAGTGCAAGCAGAAAAATTTGAATCCAACAGCTGCAAATTTAAGAAAATGTCTTGGAGATATAACCAAGCGAATCCGATTCCATTTGATCGATAACAAACATTTTGTTCACGTAGTAATGGATTCCGACATTCTTCTTCCTGACGAAAAGAAAGAAATTATTAGCAGTAAGCTAAATAAAGATGATAAGGACCAAGCACCCGACTGGTAATTTCAATTGGATATTATATTCATAATATGACATGACAGTTAATATTTCCTACTTCAGCAGTTAACTCTTTTCTTTATTTAAATGTATTTATGTATATGCCAACAGGTTTGCCATCAAAGAAAGAAGTCCTAAAGATGAATTTGTGTTGAACCGACTGGACCCAAAAATAGTGTCAGATAAAATGGTCGATTTTTCTGCTCCTCACGGTTTTATGTGAGTGACATGCGTACATATTTGAAGTAACAATTATCAAACCAACTGTTATCTTATTTTTATAAATCATTTCTGCATAAATTGCAGTATGACGGTGTCGAAGACGATTTCCATTTCTTCTCTTTGGTTTTACTGTGGGAATGAGGATTACCCTTACACCAGTTACAAATGTAGAGTGGTATTCAAACACAGTGGAAAACAATTTGTCAGAAAAAGCTTCGGAAGGGCGAAATTCAACAAATTTATTTGCCTGAAAATGAAACGCAGCGTGCGCCTACCAAAAGGTGTTTCCGTTTCTATAAAATTCACTATTAAGGTAAGCAGAAAAATCAAATAGCCTAATTTCGTGTAATTAAGTTTGATATTTTTAAGTGGTGTACAAATATCCTCGCCATTTATCAAACGGTAACGATGATCGGCAATTTTAAATTGCATTTCAATAAATTCAAATTAATTTTAGCCTTGTTTCAATTTACCTGGGATTTATAATTTCATTGAAAAGTAAATTAAATATATAGGTTTGCAAGATAGTGTGCACTTTTTTAAAATTTCGAAATCCCAATTACAGTTAAAATCATAATAAGTTTTCTACCAATAGTTTATATGACACTAATTGTAATTTCGAATCATCCTGCGTTAAATATTTTTGTATAATTCCATCATTGCGTATTTAAAAATTATTAAAATTGACATATACGTTTACATTTTGCATATCTCAATTCATAAATTGTAATAATAGTATTTATTATTTGAACTTAGGTCCCACCCGTTCAAAGAGAATGTTGGGAATATAGTTCATATGCCAAAATCAGATATTTTAATGTTTTGTAAAAATTTCACGTTCCATTTGTTCGTTTATGGTACGAAAGAAAGTTGAAATTGCATGGTGGTCGTCTTTAAGTTGATTCATACTTTTAATCAAAGCATGCATTGGTTGAATTTGGATTTGTTTAAGCTTATATCCGTTATCTATAAAAATGAATTGGTGTATTATAATAATATTTGCTACTGTATGTAGGGAGGGAGTACATATTGTGCTCCTAATGATGGCCACAAAGAAATGAAGGAAGTTGGGATTTGGAACGAAGATGTAATTTTATTTACATTCAAACAATCCTCCCTTCCGAATGGATTGATTCAAATTCCTATAATGGGATTCTCTGCATCCGGGCAGAAGACTGATGACGCGGCATCATCTGGAGGCTCTGTTCGTCCTGACACAGACCAATCATCTTCTGACAAATATGATAGTGATGACACTGTTCAATCCTCCTCATATTCTTCAGAGGAGTCTGATTAGTTTTTTTGGGCATTGCATTGATGATGAGACAATCACCATTTAATAAGCGTTGTTGCGCATTTTAAATGGTACAGAACATAAATATGAATCACTGCAAGCTTAGGGCCCAAGACTGATATTTTACATTTTTTTAACTAAATTTTTTATCGAATTCCAGAATTGTCTTATTAACTTTTATCGTAATATTGGATTGTATTTGTTAAAACGTAATATATTATAGTTATTGCTAGGATTTAAATCGTTTCTGAAACTCATTTTGACCCCATTTAAATTGTTATTTACGTATTGGGTTTATGGATAAACATATTTCAATGTAAAATAGGTTGCGAGATTAAAATCAAATAAACCATACAAAATGGATGTAATACAGAGTAACGCTTGACTTAATAGTGTAATAGTAGTATAGTTGATAGTACATTGGAATATTAAGTGTACAGTAGTGTATTAGTTGTGTGTGTACAAAATTTGAAACACCCCAAGTAACACAAAACAGTTCTCAGCACGTGCTTAAAAGGAACCCCAAGTATGAGAGCATGAAAGCAGAGACTAGACCATTGGAATAATTAAAAATCAGAATCTTCAATTTCAGAAAATTCGTTTTCCGATTTGACTTCTACTTTCACGTCAGATTTCCATTTCTCTTCCATTTTGTCTTCATGTTGAAAAGATTCGGAGGTGAGTTCGTCGTCAGATGAAATTCGCTCATATTTCAAATTTCGTGAAGATTTTCGGTTGCCCCGCCTCTTCGGTCTTTCGTTGTTATCTGATTTGTTATCAGACTCGGAATATAGGGAACTGTTTACGGTGTGTACTTTAATTTGGTGGTTGGACAACAGCAGGCGCCTTTTAAAGTTCTTGTTACATATATGGCAAAAATTACTGCCATGGGAAATTAATGATTTTTTATTGAAAAATTCCTCGTCACAAATGTTGCATTTGAATACTTTTCCACAACATATTTTTTGTGCCTACTTATATGCTGTCTGGAAAATGCATTTCCGCAGGAGTCTTTTCCTCGTGACAGCGTAAATGAATTTTTAGAAGGTATGAATTTTTCCAAGTTTTTCCACAAATCTCGCATGGAATTGTTCCGTTGTCTTCGTGACGGTGTTCCGGTGTTCGTGATTTCTTAATTCACTTTGTGAACGATGTATACTTCCACATTGGCTGCATTGAAATGGTTTCTCTCCTAGGTGGATCATTTTATGATTTGCCAAAGCTATTTTCGAAGAAAGTGTTTTCCCACACACCTCACATTTATATGAGCTACCACCCAAATGTGCACTTTTTTATTTTTGCATAGATTTACAGGAGTACTAAATGATTTGTCACATAAGGGACATTCAAACGGACTAGAGGATTCAGTGGTGTGTAAAACCAAATGTACTTTTAAATCGCTCAAAGTTTTAAAACTCTTTTCACATACATCACATTTATATGACCCTTCCTTATGGAATATTTTATGTTTATGCAAGGCTACTGCATACGCAAATGTCTTCCCACAAACGTCACATTCAAAATTTCTTTCCTTGGAATGCTTCGATTGCATGTGGGTTTTTAAATTGCTTTTAATCGAACAAGCAAAATCACACTCTTCACACTTAAAAGGTTTCTCTCCAGTGTGCGAGCGACTATGAAGTTTTAGTACACCCGAACTGGAGAATGACAGTCCACAAGTTTCGCACTCCACCGTTGATTTCCCGCATTCGTGTTTTTGCAAAATTTTGTAGCGAGAAAATTTCTTTCCACACGTTGAACATCCATAGCCAGAAGTGCTGTCCAGTATCTTGTGCAAATCGGATTTCGGTTTCCTTTGCTCTTTGCACTGAATTTGGGAACCTAAATAAATCATGCATCAATCATAATTTCAGATCTGATCAATTCAATAATCTGCATATAATTAGCTTCAATAACCGCCTCAATATTAACAAAAAAAATTATCAGTACCTAACAATTAAATTGAACAAAAAGAAACCTACGACTAAATGTTGGTTTCAAAGACGAACTGGTTCCTTGTTTGGATGCAATGCTGCTTTCCAAGTCTTTTGTTGATTCGGTGGAGTGCCCTCTTCATTTGAATCTTCTTCATCATTACAATCTGCATCGACGTAGTCGTCATCTTTTACATTTTCATTACTGTCTTCACTTTGCAAACTTATATTTTTGTTTTGAAGTCCCGCAGCAGCTTGAATATCGGAAGAAAAAGGAAAACCAAGTGATGTGTTGACAAGTGGCCCTTGCTGGGACAAGAAATGTTCATCTCTTTCTTTTCGGATGTGCGAAACAATAGCCTGGACCAAATGATTTATTTTTCTTTGAATCTCTTCAACATCAATACTAAGTTTAGAAAGTTTTTGAAAATTCTGATTGCAAATTTCACAGAGCCGCATGGAATTGTTCTGAGCCTTAAGATTCAAGTCTACAGTTTGACGGATATCTGGAGGAATGTATTTCAAACAGGGGAGTACTACCGAAGAATTTCTTTGTGGCCATTGTTGAGCGGAATTGTTGTAGCATAAAAAACACTTTTGAATACAAAAGTTATCCAGCGACATCGCAATTAACTTTTTGCATATTATAAGCTCTACAATACACAGCGTATCCACAATTTCAGTGAAGTCTTCAGCCCCAATTCTTTTTTCATTTGTGGATAGTTGCAGTTTCCTTTAATTCCAACGGACAAAAATAATTAGATCATAGATACTAATGCAATTAATTTGATCAGGAAATAAGTTCATTTTCGTCAGGTTCAATTATAAACATAGACAAAGGTACAGCATGTGATCAATGCCTCTCTCACAGGGACTTTCAGGCACTTTCTTAGTATATGAAAATATGAATTATAAAGAGAATAAATAAACATAATATCAAATATAACTGATGACTGATATTACCAAAATAAAAATACCTACATATGTAAAATACAGACCAATGAAACGGGCACATTATCAATTATCGCTTAATATTATCAAATAGACTTTGTTGTTGACGAATTGTGAGTGATGTTCTTCCTTCATTTAGTTTAATCAACGATTTTACGAGTTTGCTAAACGAATATAATCAACCATTAGTAGGCATAAAACTAATAACATTATTTTGTTTTAACCCTCTAGGCCGGGCCGAGGCAACTTGGGACATAATTTGTTTGCTTTCGATGCGCGGTTGACGTGATATCACGTAGCGAGCTACGAGAGCTTCTCGTTCCAAGCAGCCGGGCTATCGTGACGCATGACGCAATCCCTGCGCGTTGGACGTAATATTACGTTAATAGGGGCCATAAACAACAGCTCCTAGCCAAGATGCGCCTCAAAATTGAAACTTCTGGTTGTGCCCATTAAATTCTACACTATTCAATTAGTATGTAACGAACATTGCAGCGCTATCCTGTATAATTTACGGAAATTATTAGCAAGTTATCATCCCCGCGTTTTTTGAACTGTTTGTTCCTTCGGGCAAAGAAAGGATGGCCGCTGACGACAAATCACGTCCACCGGGTGCTGGTACTAAGTTGGATCTGTCTCATCTCTCTCACCCGCACGTATGATGAAAAAGCACCGAACGTGATATCACGTCGACCCGGCTTAGAGGGCTAGGTAATCAGTATTACATAAAAATTAATGAATGCCTCCGTTTAGTGTTTGTGGAGTGAGGAGTCTGAGGAGTCACTCCACAATTTTGCTCTATCTGAGAATACTACTAATAGATGTTCTCCTTGACATTTTTTAATTTTCACCAATTGATTTTCCCCTTTACAGCTGTAGACTTTAGACATTTATTAATGACATAATAACGGATTTGTCTTTCCATGTATCCATTACAGTTTGGTGTCAAAAGTCAAGAATGGCATAAATATCCCTCCGTTTTGAACCCAACTTATAACTGCCATGGCCATGGAAAGATAAATTCCGACTTCCGAACATAAACAACTCGGGGCTGGGAAAAGAGAAGAAAAATGTGGGCACCTGGAAACATGCGAAATATATTGACGTATTTATGGTTTTAACCCGAGCAGCGCCAACATAATATTTTCAATCATTGTGGCTGTAAATGGAACAATGGTAAAATTCAACTAGAAGGCTACATTTTTAGCCACAACGGTTTATACATCCACAGGGTTTAGGGTTTCCATAATAAAACATTAGCCAACACAAAATAGTCAATGCTTCAATACGTAGCCCCATATAAAGAAGTCTCCAAATGTAGCATTCCTAGTAGAAACCCCACTTTTGCAACATTTGTAGAACCAAGACGTTTTCTTTTCAGTTTAGAATTTTTAAGTTTATTGCTCAACCAAAAAACGTTGAAGAAAAGTAAAATAAACCATTGTAAAAACATCTGTAAAAAAGTAGCAGTAACGTCAGAATGCGATTTAGACCCTGTAAAAAGTTATTCATCTCATCACCACGACATTGATGTAGTGGTTACATAGGTGAATCGCACCAATGTAATGTACCCCGTGTAAAAGGTGAAGGGGTCATTAACCCCATTTTCTAATGAGACCTCCGCCCCAGGAACACATGTGCTAAGTTTGAATAGAATATCTCATGCAAACCGTTCAAGAGTTCTCGTGCCAACGGACAGACAGACAGGCACACTGAGAAGTCCCATAAAGTAGCTACGATCGCTTAATTAATAAATGTATTTGTATATGTATAGGCATAAAATGTCGTAGTCACTTTATACCTTAGCATAGCTCGCATACGTGGTTTATTGTTTACTATACTATAATAAAGTCCCATTTGCTAAGAGTTTGAATTCCCCAAATATGTATCTATGTAATCTACTCGTTGTATGTAGGCATATTTAAGTTAATGAAAAAATGATGGGATTGTTACTGTTTGGGAATGGAGATTTCTTTGATTTGCTCTGCGGTCCAGTTAGTGCTTTGCAGTTCTTCCACTAAGCACCAATGATCTGGCACGACCCCAAGGAAAACATAACCCACGTGATGCCAGGTCACAATAATTAACTAAACACAAAAAAAAACAGATTAATCCAACTTTGCCAGTACCTAGTCAAAAAATGTGTACATAAGTAAATAGACAAGCAGTCATTAATTTCGGTCGGAGACTGTGGACTTCCGAATTTTCAAAACTAGAAAAGAACGGATGACCTTAAGCAGTTCTATTTTAATGTCTGTAGAAACCCCCTCCCCCCTAATCCTCCCTCATACTTACTACATAAGATAGAAAAGCATGATTTTCAGTCATAGTTTTCCGTTATGGACTGACTTTTTCCTTGTGTAACGGAAACGGAAAATCACAATCGCCGTAATGTCCGACACATCAGATACGTTAACATCACATGCCTCTGTTTTCCATCATATGAGGACAGAAATGTAACGAACAGATGTATGTACGTATATCATAGTGTGATATGGTTAAGTGGACGAACCTGAAGAGAAACAATAAATAAGAGGATCCACTGATAGCGACCATGTCCTCCTACAAGGTCAAAAACTCGGTCAAAACCTTCAGCTCTATGAATCTCCGGCATTCTCTTCGAACTGTTGAACCGGAACTCTGCTCAAACTGAAAACACAATTAAATACAGTGCCATTAATAATTATTCTAATTAGAAACTTTCGCCAATTGTAGTTGGTTAACTAATGGCGAAGTATCTTAAAGAATCTAACTCATTATTCACGGATAATATTTAAGTTTTGGTGACATATGCAATGAGCGACTCTTCAAGAAACTGCTATTTCAAATTCAATGTGTATTCATCTGGAAATGAATCCTACCTACAGCTTTTCTGCATTGTTTCACGACTTTAAGAATATAATTAGGGTTATGCTATATCATTCTAATGTGCGTCTATCCATTTTTCCAAAAGGTATCCATTTTTATTTGAATACTTCAATCAAATGCTTGTAACGAAGAATTTTTCTGTGTTGGTGGTTTATATTGATCTGGATTTTCTGAAAATCTCTCATTCGTTCACTTTATTGTCATCATGCGGCTATTATAGATAAATTGGTTGTTCAGGTAGATTCCATTGGTTTCTCCCTAGGTACATATTGGATACTTTAGACCATGCGGCCGAAAATGCCTAAACATGAACTATTTTCCAAAATATGTTGGCACATTAAAAAGATAATAAATTAAAAGATTTTTTTGCTCAATGGGTCTTAGGTATGTATGTACCTACTAACAAACTTAGGTGGCATGATATTTATGGATTTTCATTACGTAATTTACGTATGAAAAATAGAAGATATTTCGGAGGTTGGAGAAACATAGACATCCACTATTTATTTGCACATGAGTCTCGCTCGCGGACTTCAAGCAGCCAAAGCACATTGGAGCGGAAGGAATGTTCAAATGATAAAGGGACTTAGAGGAAAAGTTATATTTCGCTGGCGGGAAGTAAATGTTTGGATCCTGAATGGCCCTATCGTGTTGGCAAACGACTCTAATTTTTAATAAAAAATTCCAATTTTTATGAGACAAAAGGCGGAAAATAGACTGTTTTGGCTGGGAAGGATAGTAGCCTCAATGCTCTGCCCCCTTCAAATGCCTTGAGCCCTTTCGATCCTTGAATCTCACGCAACGTCTCAGACTAGTGGATGTCTATATAAAATTAAAGATACTTAAAATACATGTGCGAATACATATCCGGCGTCTGTGCATTCCTAGTTACCCGAAGTGGAGCTGAGTGAAATTAGGAATGAAGAAGAGAGTAGAGAGGGATTTTGTGTGTGTAGGCGACGCGACGGTGAGACGAGTATCGTGAGAAAGGAGTGTGCGGGTATCATCTGTGGTGGAGTCTAATCTTGGCCATGTTGTCAGAGATGTTTAAAATGCCCGTCTATCGCGACTCTTCAGAAATTATTAGATATCCTTCGCTGCACTGTACTCGCCTCTGCTCACTTCACTGTCACTGCTTTTAGGAACACTGTCACACTGTCAAAACAGCAGCCACCACTAGCAGGAGGGAATTCAATGCACAATTCTCAGCACTACTCTCCTACGGCGGAATGCAGAGCTGCAAGGAAGTCAAGTGTGTGGATTCTGTGGCTATGGCGGATAGGAAAATAGTTTGATGTTATTCTTGTATAATATTATTACCTTCTGTTATGCTAGTAACTGCAAAAGTTGGATTTTGCTGGAGAGTCAGTTACGCTTGCTGATCATAAGTAGGAACATCTTCGGCATCTCCAGACTTGAGCACGCAAAGAATCAAGGTTCACTTATTGTGGTGCTGTGCGGAGTGACGATGTACTTCTGCTGGATATTAAAAGTACAGTCACCAGTGTGGCTTATTGATACACTCGTTATTCCTACACACAGCAGTTACATACAACGACAAGAAAGTGCATTAATGTGTGTAGCCAGGGATTGACATTGAGGTGAGAAGATAGGCACAATAATAATTAAATTTTGCAACAACACTTCATAAGAACACTTTCTCAGCCTGTCCGTCCTCTGTCCATCACAGCAATAACTTTTCACAGACATGTTCAATTATAAAATATAGACTCAAATAGGTAAAGCATTGTAAACGGATGTAATACAGAGTAGCGTTGGAGTATGTACGTGTAACAACGGTGACCTTGACCTATGTATTGACCCTCTGTACGTAGTGCATGTTCCTTTGGACACTAGTACATGGGTATAGTGTGTTCGCAAAGTTTTAGATCCTCATTTCGATCCATTCATGAGATTATCTTAGGATGACCCATTTAAAATTGTCCCAGTGACCCCATTTTTGAAGTAAATCGTCCAATTGAACCTCTACATTAATGATAACTTTGGACGATGTAAGTCAAACCGTTCAAAAGTCATCGTCTACAGGGACCGGACATCCATAGATAAAGGGCATTCTGCGCAGAACAGCTACGCTACTCTGAATAGGGGTGCAGTCTGTAAGTGGGACAAATCGGACAACCCAGGGCATTGGTCGAAAAACCATTTCGTTTGTAATTAGTAACGTTTAATGCTATAAAACGTCCTTGAATTTCTTTAATGGGGTTACAAATATGAACTTGACGGTACGACGCTGCGACTCGTTATCTCAGCACGTACCTATTCATGATAGTCAAATAAATTCACATAAACACTATAATATATTTTTTTAATTTTTACCAATGGATGTTGTTCCAATATTTTGATATACCGTTAATAACGGCCGAACTTGGAAGTAGCCTCCCACACATAATAATACTACCGCATACGTAGATCTACCGTCTGAGTTGTACCATAAAATACCATGGAGTTGTTTGTACGTATCTCTATATATATAATCAATCATATTAATTATCTATCTAATTATTACAGGTTCATGTTATCTATATATTTTCCATTTTTCCATGATTACTGCATAATATGCGATAGGGAGTTGCCTGTACCCAAAAGTGAAACTACAGATAATGAAGTGGTGGAATTAAATCAAAACGTATATTTGCGAAGAATCAAAGAATGACTTATTACGTTGGAAATTTCAAGCCAAACGCCTTAAAGTTTTCTTATAGTATATTAGCATAGGAGTCATGTAGTTATCTATGGGCGGCATGGGCGCTCATTATCACTTTCTTTCAAATCAATTAGCCCTAATCCGCACGCAGCTCAAAAAATTTAGTCAAAATTGAATGAAAATTAGCACAATCTGAGCGAAGCGCTCAAAAATTTTCTTAATTTTCGCTTCTATTTCCAAAACTTTCCTCTTTTTCTCGGGATCTGAGAGGAGGGCTTGAGCCCCAAAGCCCCTCTTATGGATGCGCCCTTGATGGGCGATGTGATTCAATTCGCCTGTAAAACTCCAGGGTTTCCAATTTAATTGAAAGCCAAAATTAGGATTTTTTCCTTCCAACTGAAGCAATCTATATATGTAGAATAAATAACTCCCCAAAAATGTCTTCTATTCGACTTGTAACAATTTGTAAGTGAATATTTTAGGAATTTTGAGCAACCATTATTGATTGCCTTTCGCTTTGTGACTAGGAAATAAATAAGCTGGTAACACATAATGGTCACATTTTATCTCCGATGGGCTGACAGATGGACAAAGCTTTCGCATAAAGTATTACTCGAACGTTTAAGAAATAGATACAAAGAATTAGTTTATTTACAGTACATGATACCTAAGAAGCTCTACCTTAAATTATGGGACACAAATGCAACAACAAAATGCGACGCATGTATGCAGTCCCATATAACTCCATGTTCTGTGATCTGTGTGCCTACAAGGTAAGTCGGTTCCCGCAAACTGGCATAACTGGTCAGGCAACTCTCTAATATGAAGCAACTGCACTACTCAGCATTTCCAAAGCTCCTCGTACACGCAGTGTACTCAATAATTTGCAGTGCACTGTAAAGGGGAGTTGATGTCCGACTTATGGCATTCATAAATTATTTAACTGTCTCGTTATCTCTAGCTGCTCCATTAAAAAAATCTGATTAATATTTTAATATATGAAAATAATCCTTTCATTTGAGAAACCCGGCCATAATGTGCACAGATGGTGAGATTCGTGTGGTGAGTGAGGTTTTGTTGTGTGTTCATCACTCTCAGCAGCACAATACGAGAATAGTACTTAACAAGTATTCTTAATGCATGAAACAAAACCGGAGCCAATAGAATGCCCTGCCTGTGATGAGTGACATACGAACTGACTTCATAATTCCAACCACACGACGATCTAGATTCTCACTTCTCTAAGTTCCAGGTCTACAGAGGCGGGTTGGCGGGTAGGGACTTTCGGATGAAATTATTGAAATGCCAAGTGGGACAACACAGAGGCAGTGTTTGACTAGGTAGCCACTGCATTTACTGGCTAAAATGGTAGTGGCCAAAATGGCCTTTTAGCCGATTAAATTCATTGTTGCTCCTGACCAAAATTATTTTGCATTGTTTTTGGCCATAGCCCGCTTCGGCTACTACTGCCCAATTTAGCCAGCTGGCTGGCAGAAATCAAAAGCCAGATAATATCAAACACACTGCCCAGAGGCCCTCAACTCCCCTATGTCCAGGCAGTCACCAGAAGAAGAGTAGTTTGGGATATTGTTGTAGGATAAAGAAGTGTATTTCAGGGAGCAGGGGACAAAGGTCACCCAGCAAATTAAACGCCTAAAGAACGTCTAATGATATGATGATGATAATAATTATAAGTAGCGTAGTGTATTTGTAGTGTAGCGGAGTAGGTGTGCGTGGTGTGTTGGCGTCAGTCTACTGTTCCAGTTTAATCCGTGGGATGTAGGCTGAAAGAAGGTTTTGTACATGGACATGGTGTGATGTGGTGTCAGCCAGCGGTGTGTGTGCGTGGATATTACGGTGGCTGGCTGGTGTTGGTAAATAAATATGGGATTGCGAATATTGTGAGTGATTTGTGAGGAAGCTGCAAGAGTGGAAGTGGAGCAGTCAGTGCCAAGCCAAAAGAGAAGAGTTTTCCTTGGCTGAGTGAGAGAGCAAGGGGTTAGTTAGTTAGTTAGTTCTTCTGGCTGTCGCAATTGTTCGTTCGTTCGTAGTTCGTAGAGAGAGAGAGAGAGAGAGAGAGAATGGGGAAAGGACGGATGATATGATGACACTAATCAGTGAGCTCCTTTTGTTTCATCACGTTCAGATTCTTCCCTATCAACTCCTGTCCTGCAACAACGCCAATCTATACGCCAAGCCAATCTATACTTCATCAACTTTAATTTCCCTTGATCAATCTGCCCTTGCCTTGTCTGTTTCTCCAACCCGTCCGTCCGTCTGTCCGTCCGTCAGTCACACTATCAGTAGACCACTTGACATTGTTCACATTATTAAATTTTATAATACCTTATTTATTTATTTATTTATTTATTTATAGCCTTATTATTAGTAACTCTATCTAGGTATGTCTATTTTGTCTATACTACTATAGTGTACTCTATGCCCATGTAAGCAATCCACGAATAATAATGACTACCAAACCAAGCAACGACATAGCCCTCCACCCCACTCGACTCCACGCACTCTCTCACTCCTCGTGTCAAAATGTGGACCACCACGAACGCTGCATTTTTATAGTCTCATCAGAATCTGATACACGATACACTAATTGACAACTTAGTTTCCTATGCATGCCAACTATTGACATAATAATGGTTACTACACATTCCTGCTCCAGAAATGTATGTTTTGTGCGTATTTTCATGTCATTTGCTTGTTTTTCTCTTCTGCGAACAAAGGTCGTTAGATAGTTTAAACTTTATTCAAGGTCTTCTCGTCCGAAGGCGTAAGTCTAAGCATTCCATATAGATTCCAAATACAAGCATCGACTTTTCTTTCACACGCCTAAAATGGTGACTGCGGGGAATTATTATTTTTATTTATTTTGTTTTCACACAACTACTTAATAATTGCGATTTTGACTTGTATTCTTATTTCTACCCCCTATCCTTAAAACTTCTGTGGCAAGAACTTTTGCATCTAACATCCCTGTTTACCCAAGGCACTTTATAGTAGGACAATGATAATTTATGTGCTAGGTCCAGGACAAGCCACGGGACAGACTCCTGAACTCCGGACAAGAGAAGTCAAGTAACTTCCTTACGGCTTCCTTCCATGCAAGACACTAGCGCGGGACTGTCCTGTAGCTTCTCCTTTCCATTTACACCAGCAAACATTCCTTTTTCCTCACGTGTGCTTCACAAATCCACAAAGTCCTAAATAAAATCCTAAAAACAATGGACTGTTGTTACAATGGAGAAGTGGGAGAGAAGCCCGTCAGAAAGTTTGGAAGTTACGATTTCACTCTACTGGCGACAAAAATGAGTCGGACTTGCATTGCAATGCATTGCATTTGCATTGAATGCATAGAACGCTAAAGTACATATATTATATTATTTTATCAGGATGTAGAAGTAGAGGTATCAGATTTCACGACTCAGTCGAAAGGTGCCAGGTTACATGCGCCGCCGGTTAGTCTGCTTCATACGACCACAGATGATGTGATTAAATGATGGTTGAACTAACAACTAAAGTAACTGCTTATTGGAGTCGATCGGCGGCAATCGGACGATTATAGTTAGCAGACTATCATGTCATATTGATCATGACTATAATACCAGACTTAGTAATTACTGTATGGGAATACTCGAATACTATAACTATCTGTCTGTCTGTCCGTGTGGAAGTTGCTTTCCAGTTCGCATGACATTTTTGGAAAGGATATAGTATAAAGTTCCACATTCAAACTGTCATCTGTGTCATCTAGAGGTCAACGACCACTGATTTCAAAAATCGTGACTCTCTGGTCACAGAGTGATGGCACTGTCACTGGCATTCCCTGATGCATGCCCATGCACAATTACTTTTAAACCCCCTTCGGATTGGTCAGTTTTCTGAAATGGACTACTCTAATTGTGATATCCATGACAAATTCAAAATTTTACTCGTGAAATGGCCAATTGAAGTAGTCCATTTCAGAAAACTGGCCAATCCGAAGGGGGCTAAATGTTCAGTTTATCCAACATTTTACCATTTCGCTTGAAGCGGACAGTACCCGTGTTACCTTACCCTTGTAACGTAACCACTACACGTCGTGGTAGTGTCAAGAAATGTTTTCAACATGTCAATCCTTCCTACCTCACGGCTGATATTTTGCAGCCGTTTTTCCAATGGTTTGTTAGTGAGAGAAATGGATATAGCTAGGATTATTGAGGCAATCTACAGGTGTAGCTACCTTGTTTGGTAAGGTAAATATAGTGGGGTTTTGGTTTGGGGCACCTGAGTGTAGTGTTCACGTCAAGGGCTATTAGAGTCCTAGCTGAGATTTGCCGGGAGCGGTGTAATGTGGATGAACGACTAATTTAGCAAGGACATGGATGGAAGGAGCAGTGGAGCAGGCTGCATGGGAGCCTCGTGTTGTCCCGGCCTCAGATCTTCGGAGCTATGTAAACCAAATCGTGGAATTGCCAGAGCGAGGTAGTGAGAGTGGGAGGATGATGTGCAAAAGCGACGAAGAAGATGCGGGAATAGCGGGAATGCCCTTGTGCACACAAGTTAGCACTCCGTCGCGTAAATACCTCGCCTCATCTCTCTCTCCTTCCACTTCCACTGCAAACTCAGTCAACTGACACGACACGACACACGGCATTTGTGTGTGCGGCGTGGGCGTGCTAAGGCCTTCTGCTCCTCTCTCTCTCTCTCTCACCGACATTAAATCCTATTTACGTACTTAGTTGCATGAACCGATATTAATCTGTCTCTTCTAAACTTCTTGCTCCTTCACTGCAGCCATGCACGGAGCTCACTACCTTCGTCCTCTCATTTGCTTAAATAGCACGACGTACCTACCTAAATATTCCACTAATGAAGGAAATGAACTGCTGCACTTTGTCAAAAGAACCCGTTCACATGGAGCACGTATCCTTGGCCAATGAGTGCACAAAATGCTCATAATCCTTATCTATTAATTTAGCTTAACCATGTTCGCGTGTACGTGCACAGCATCAATCCATGCACACATTACAAACAATCACCTCTGTCTCACTCTCTAACCAAGCATTCGATCATTAATTAGTAAACCATGCATTAGCACCACCAATAAGAAATTCTTAGCCGTCAACATACATCGCACCACAGGATTAAAAGAGCCATGGATGTAATTCATAGACCTCTAGACCTGCAGCGCATTCGTTGACGCTCAGTCAAAACTTGGCCAAATCCTTGCCATTCTTTCTTATTCACTTCTTGGAATGTTATTAATATTAACCGAATTCATTGATTCACTACGTTTATTAAATAAATAAGCCAATGCTAAATAAAGTTGGATAGCTCTCCCCGTCGCGCCCCAAGTAAACGGCTATAGTAATACAGAATAATATATGGAATGGCCAGAAAGGGGGGATTTCTGCAATATTTACTTTTTATCTCAAAGGCATTCTGTGTAGAACAGAAGGAATTATTATGAAATCCATTTCCGATTTACGGCCTATCGTCGTCAGACCACTCCATCATCCTTTCCATAAAGTAAAAGATAAAGGTAAAGGAGTAGTAATTAGGTTAATTAGGATGATGGAATTTTAATCGCTACAAAGTAAACAATCGTGAAGGCATTAACTCATTAGCCGCGTCTCCCGACATTTTTAGAGCGGTATCAATTATACTTTTGAAATAGAATCTAGTGAATCTACTCAAAATAGCTGTACCAGTATAAACATTACTTTTGAGTGTAGATAGTTAAGTAGGTAGTTAGGTTCCTCCGAGCGCTTTCAAATAAAAATTTCCCTTTCATTCGACTGGAGAAAAAAAACAGGATAAAACTAGCTGGACTTTTCTTAGCAGCAGGAGAATGCTATAAAAGTGTACAGGTCACAGGTTGGAGAGGAAATAAAGAATTAAGCAGGTGCCTACTTACCTATGTAAATGTTCTATCCCTCGATAGTTGAGAAAGTGGCGATCCTTGATCATCAATCATACTATAATGATACACACACGTTTTATTTATTTACGATTGTCTCTGCGCAAAGATTTTTCCTCAAACTCCACGATTACTTTAGTACATTAGAAAATATTGTAGCTTGGTAAAACGGGGAGTGGAGAAAGAGAAAGATGTTATTATGAAGTGTTGGATGAACATGTTTGGCTGTGCCCTTGACATACAGACAGCTATAGACATGGATGCTTCAGATGCTTGTAGCTTGTACATGGTCTGGTGTAAATGTGTAAATAGTAAAAAGAAAGAAAGAAGGAGATGATTATGGGATGGTAATTGAACGGGAGTCAGAGGAAGTCAAGTATGAGAAGTGAAGTGCGAGGCGAGTATGAAAGTATTAATATAAGCAGCAAGTTGACGAAATGAGATTTTGAGTAGGCGAAGACCAAAACGGTTTTCCTATTTCGGATGGGTACGGGGCGGCCGCGGCCCTGCCTGCCTGCCTTGCCTTCACTTGGCTCACTTTGTTCCTATTCCTACACACCAATAATTCTTCTTCCTTGGATATTGTGTGGTGTGAGAGTGTGCATGGCTACACGGCGTCTTTCTTTCTTTCTATCCCACTCAGAGCCCTCAGCCGAGGACTTTCCGCACGGCGGCGGCCGGTCTTCACCAGTGGCCCCACTCACATGCTTTTCCACACTTTTTAATGTAAAATAATCATTTTCGTCAAAATGAAACTTTGAATATTAGAATATTTCCTGATTCACCCCTCAGCCATTCGTTTTGTCCATGTTTTTTCCACCGGCGGCGGCGGCTGACCATTTTACCCAAATTTTGGCGACTGCGCGCCGCTTCGGCTTAGGGCTCTTATCCCACTGTGGAAATAGTGGGCTCCACCGTGTAATCAGATCCAGACTTGGAATTTCTTTTACTTTCTAACAATTTTTTTAATGAAAATTGAAAAAAGTTGAAACGAATGAAAAAAATTAAAACAATGAAAGAAATAGAGGTACAATGAATTTATTTCACAAACTGAGGTGAAAACTTTCATGAAAACTTTTATTGTTTTCACGCCTTAATTTCAAGGGAAAAGTTTGAGTGTGGATCCCTGGTCAGATGAGATGAGGCGAAGATGTGTTCGCAGATAGTGGAAGTGGAGGACGGAGGATGGAAGACGGCGGAGGATGGAGGGAGGGACGTTACTTATGGATAAGTACGTGTTCTGTCACAAGGAATTCTCCAAAGAAGATATTTATAATTTCCCATGAGAAATGTGTATATTGAAAATCAGGCAATTGGCCAGAATTATATATAGATAACTTAACCTATTTCTGTGGAACAACTTCACTTGGAAACTCACGCTCGTGTCGAACACAATCCCAAAAACTCTCCTTCTCACCGATTACTCACCTCCCGAATAGTAAACACCTTCACCACGCACCGAACTCTTTCTCGGCTACCCGCATTCTCACATCTTCCGCTGCTCCTGCTACACACACGTACACACTTTTACTCCACCGTCCACTCACCCAACCAAAAGGTAGCAATCAAACTTCTTTCATTTTTAAATCTCTTTAATTTTTCAAACTCTTATCAATGCCAATTAGAATTACAGAAGACGTAAATCTGATAACTCACGCTGCCCTTTTGTGGCAGACATCATTTATACATTCTCAATTACATTCTCAGAGTCAGATAAATAAATAGGCGCTTTTTGTTTCTTACTTTTGTTGCATGCATTTGTTGGACACGTCGCTAAATAATTTTTGTGGGATCATCGCAGAGCTAAAGAAATGAGTTTAAGGGCCGAGACGAAAAAGACAATTTTGGATGTGCTGAAGAAGGAAGGGATGCCTCCAATCATCGACAAGACCTACAACTCCATTTGGGACACATTCGCCAAAACTCAGCCTTCCGTTCTCAGCGCACAATGTACATATCTCCTACTTCATTTTATTCTATTGTCATATAAAGTAAATCCATCATTTCAGTAGCGGCAGTAGCGCCGACAAAAGTTAAGGGTGACTCCCAATATGGGCATTGTGAGAGGACTCTAAACAATTTCGCAAAAACCTTCCACAGCTCACAATTTTTCACCGAATGCTCAAAAACTTTCGTCAAAAATTGGGAAATGATGTTATCTGGGGCACCAGAAGACCAAAGGTGATTGTTTGGAGTCGGAAGGCAGTTGCCGACGGCTTTAAAGATTTCCATTTAACTTTGAACTTGTCGGTAACTGCCTTCCGAATCAAAACAACGGACCTCTACGGGTGACGGGTGTCCTACCTAGGTAGATAATATGAAATCCGATTTTTGATGACAGTTTCGTAGCGTTCTGTGAAAAATTGTGAGCTGTTTTTAATAAAACATTGGCTTGAGTAGTCTCACAATGCCCATTGGGAGTCACAGTCACAGCCTTAAACAACACAGCAACCCTTAACCAAAAGATAAAATGTAATTTAGCTACGAAGAAGTTAAAACTTAATAAACCCACCAGATCCACTTTCCGTTCCTCCACGAGGCAGATCCTCATACTCTTTGCTGTAAAGGGAAAGTTTGCTTTTACTCTGCCAAGAAATGATTGCTCCTCACCTTTCCTTCCTTGCATACTTATTAGCATTTTACAAAAGCTTCCGTTGAAATATTTGTAGAGATTGGAATGTGATTTGATTTTGTTGGGTTGGATGTAGCGAGTGCCACGGGGCAACTGGTGGACTCGGACTTGTGGGGAAACCTTCTGAGATCTCTGGAGAAATTCGGGATCGCCCCAGCCCTCGCCAAGAAGATGATCACTTCTCTAAAGAAAAAGTTTGGAGAGACGCCATCGGCCGCTGATATCAAAACGATGATGACATAAAAAATTAGCCAACAATCACTTGACACTCTCTTTCAACATGTTATTACAAACAAACACAATCATTAACTATTTAATTATATACAATCATTGACTCTCGTTATCTTCGCATCATGAATATCATTACCGACAATAATAATTATGTGGTTAGACTACACCTACATTATAATATTTGCCGTAAATTACAATTAAGACATGTGTATGGCGCGTCGTCGGTGATCCCAACGCCTGCTCATAGCTATAGTCAAAATAATCAGCAGAGAGAGAGGGGAAAATGAGGAAATCCAGATTAGTCAATTATTCTATGGAAAATATTTTTGCTTTCTTTGTCTCATTGTCTGTTTTCA
>JABASI010002397.1:0-19914 GCA_019776505.1 Tomocerus nigrus
CAGGTCATAATATAAATCTAACCTAACCTAACCTAATTTAACCTAACCCAACCTCAGTGAAATTGGACTACCGCATATTTAGCGTGGGCATGTATATTCAGCCTTGGCTACTGGGAGCCTTGTACCTTCGGCTCCGGCTACCCTGCATCTTCGACTTCGGCTTCCCTAGTGTGCTACGAAAGTGTGCTACAGAAGTGTGCTAGGATATAACATGTTAAATATGTGTTCGTTTGATTGAAGGGCATGTTATGTAATTATCCAAAACAAATAATTTTTTCCAAACTCACATATTTAAGTACAATTTTGATATTTTCCTTTTGGTATTACATTATAGATTTATTATTTTGTTACAAGTTGTTAATTATGCACGGAGGATGTGTTCATCATCAGAATCTCATCTCATGTATTCAATCATTAATGAATGCAAATTCCAGAACTTTACTAGTATATTCCTATAGCAATTGTAATAAGTTAACAATAACACACTTCTCCAAAAAAGAAATAACTTCTCTCTAATAACTAAAGCGTTATACGAGTAAGATATTAACGCAAATAAAAATGGTATGTTGGCATACAGTTTATTTTTAAGCAATAAAGTTACCAACTGCCATTTTTAGTTAGAAATAGATCGGTGTCCGGCGAGTGTCCAGTCGGACACCCGCCGGACACTCACTCGCCACAAGGCTCCTCCCGGACACAGGTTTTTACATTAGATGATTTTATTCATTTGATACTTCTATCACTGCACCAGTGCACCATGAACCTTTTCGTTCGGGTCGCTGATTTCCGAAATGGAAGATTCTGTCTGCCAATTGCAAAGAATTTGGAGATGTATGAAAACTCCGAAAAGCACGAATTTACCCGGCTCAATAAAATGCATCCTTTGTTTCTAATTTGTCTTTCCTCCAATCCGAATCCGATGTTAACTTGGGTGTTCAATTGGATGGGTTTTTTGGAACACTCGGCGAGTATACGGCGGTGAATTATATACCTAACCTAGGTATCATTATTATGTTGCAATAAGTAATAACGTAGCTCTAAGTAAATAATATAGAGGAGTATCAAAGGAACAAAACCCAACAAGCAAAGTAGTAGATAGGTTCAAAACATTACAATTTGTAAACATCCAGCATGCATTAGATTAAGATAGGCAATAGGCATGTATTCTGAATGTTCCAAATTGTAGCACTACTGTGCTGTAGTCTGAGTCTCGTCCTTATTCACGTAAGATATAGAAATATTAAATACGTCCTAAATAACTATCTGTAATTAACAAATATTTAAATCAGTAATTTTGGTCAGAGCTTATAATTGTTTTGAGGATCTATCTACGTAACATACTTCATTAACCATTGTAAAGCGGCTGTAAATAAAGCAGCAGGATATGCAAAATAGAATTTATATTTGATTTACATTTACATTTTTTGACATTACTACGACGTGTAGTGGTTACACGGGTTTTGACATCACAAAGACAAGCAGCGGTTGTACTGGTTAATCGCACCTACCAGGTAACGTACACCCTGTAAAAGGTCAAGGGGTCATCCGATTGACCTCATTGTCTAATGAATCTTCCACATGGACCCCACGGTCAAGAACACTTTGAAAAAATTTGAATGAAATGTCTTAAACCGTTCGCGAAGTATCGCAGCAACGGACGGACAGACTGGGAATTTCCATAAATAGCTACCGCTCCTTATTTTAAAAATGATTGAAGAGCTGAAAACGCCTGTGCGGTTTAGAATAATAATTTATAAACTGTATATAGCTCATTAGGAAATAGAAATACAAGTGTAATAATCCTAATAAATTGTTCTTCTCATCTAGATATTATATCTATTGTAGTAGAGTGAACCATGGCATGGGTCTGTCCTGTCGTACAAGCTAGTAAAAATTTATCAATAGAACAAAGCGATGGAATCGCAGCAAGCAGGATTGACAAATAAAATGATATTATTATTGACTCTTACTAAAGTAAATCGGCACTTTTATGATGTAGCTTTTCTGGCCAACAATATTTTGCTTGTAGTACAAGTAAGTTGTAAAATAAACTGGATCAGAGATTAACTGAAGTGTAAATATTAATGTTCGGTATTACCTTCCCCTCTCATAATCAGCACCACTGTCCGTTAGCACATGAACTGGAATATTGTGCTTATCTCAATGACATTAAAATAATTGTTTAGCTGCTACCATTGGGTATTGTGGATATTAGGTCTCTCTAGGTACACTTTCAAATAAATACAAAACAGTATTAGCTATTTATTACTGCATCCACAAAAGTGGTAGACTGATTGATAGTAAAACATGCGTTTAACTCTCATTCATGTTTTTATCGCCACATTAAGTGTGTGTACTTATACGCCAGATAAAATGATGTGAATGCCTAATGTCTTCTGCGATTTGATTGTTGAGCAATACTAAAATGTCGCACTTATTACATTTTCTGCTCAAGGCGAGTAATTTTAAATAATTAAAAGAAATTTGGTATTCAATAATTTTAGTGCCTTTTTAATTTCTCTATTTCATTACACTTTACTTTAATTTGCTTATAGCATTTCGTAGGTTAGCACTTTTTAATTTTCCATAAAGAATTTTTATTTAAACTTTTCTTGAGGCAACAAACTACTTCATATTATTCATACCTAAGTTTAAAATTTGAATTGCAAACTAACAAATCTGGTGATTTTAGGTGTTTGTCAAAAGATGAATTTTCACACGGTGCAGTCAACGGTGTACATTACTTTTGTACTTATGAGTACAACTGTTTTGTGCAGAGACGGTGCGATTGTTTACAAGATTACAAATACAAACACCAATAAAGGTAAGCAAACATTTATTGATTTTCGTGTCTTCGTGCAATTCTATTTTGGAATGATACTAATAAGTTTTAGTTTATTTTTTATTGGTGCAATGAAAAGGAAAGTAAATTTTTCAACATTTTTGTAGGTCCTCCGATAGTAACTGAAGGAAATAGCAGCACCATAATTGTTCAACCAAGAGATAATGTGGAACTTAGCTGTCCAATAATAAGTACTCCTCCATCGATGTACGAATGGTATAAGGTAAAAAGTTATTTTCTCTTGTTAATTATTAGTTTTTAATCTCTGGCCAATTTTTCCTTTTACATGAAAGTATGTTTCACCGTTTCCGATAGAATGTCTGCAATCTTTAATACATCTCATTGGTTTATTGCAAATTGCAATGATACAAAATAATGATGAGTTGTTTAGATATCATTGCTAATTGGCTTATATGTAATTCATAACGCTATCACAAAATGGGGTCACGCATAAAAATTAATTTGGCATTGCAGGAAAATCCTTACGAACCGTCTCAAGAAAGAATTTTCTGGCCATCTCAGAGGTTTTGGCAGAGGTTTGAGCTAACTGGTCAGGGTCACCTGAAAATTCGGTCTGTTACTCATGAAGATAGTGGAACTTACATCTGTAAAGCTGTCAATGGATTCGGTGCTAAATCATTCAGCACCAAGCTTGCTGTTACGGGTAAAATAACTTTTGCATAGCAAATCTGATAGCTTGTAATTTGTGTTGATGTTGATACCCAAAATGCTAATGCATACACTTGAAAGTTAAGTATGTATTTCCTTTCCAGCACTAGTGCGACTAACACTAACCCCTTTGTGATTATAATTCATGCATAAACACATTTTTGGCATTTGGATCAACTCCGAGTGTTTTTGATGCTTTTAAAAGTTTAGAATTGGAAAGAAAAGGAGCATGAACTACTAACTGTAACAAGCTACAGATTTTTATAAGATTTATTTCGTTAGCGCATGTGGATTGAGGAACATCAGGTCAATCAAACATGATTTAGGGTGCCATGAATTATGATTTAGCTTAATATACATGGACTGACAGCCCTTGTGAATGGTTATCTTAAATGGGAGATACTAGATACGATACATGGGATGGGCCTAGTAGATACATAAACAGAGACATTGTAGACATAAGTATGAAGGTGTTAGACATAAGTAGAATTAAAAATAGGCGATGAGAGATAGATTATCACACAAAGCTGACTCTGTTGAGTGCGGTTGACCAAACTTTTTAAGATAATAAGCTTCTGCTTACCTGTCGCACGCAGTGTGCTATATTATTACAGTTTCGGTCTCCCGTAAATATCTAAGTGGGCGAGACAGGAAGTGTTGCATTAAGCCCTGTGCACCAACAAAGCAGCATAAATGCTGGAAAAGAGATAACCAACTTGCTCTCTCAGACCGACTCGACGCTCGAGTGTGATAGAAATGGTGCAGACAGCTGAAAACTGGAAAACAGAGTGCTTTTGAAGAAAGACTGATTGTGTTGTGAGAGAGTCGAGTTGAGAGGCTACGTATTTCTAAAGTACACACAGAAATGTGTTTTGTTAGTGTCATGGCAGTTTGCTTTGTGAGGTTTATTTGATGCTACGCCATGCCATGCCAGATGAATGGATTTTCCTTGTGTCCGAGTTCTAAGCGACTTAAGGCTGGCTTGTCTGTCTGGAATGAGATTTTCAGAAAAAATCCTTGGCTGTGTGAATTGTAAACACACACTTTTCGAACCTTCGCTTTCCCGCTCTGAGATTCCCCTGTAAAACAGTAGGAGAAATCCCCGGATACGATTTGAGCATTTTGATAAAGCGGACAGAGTCGTGATCATAGCTCATTCGAAAGAGGACAAATTTCTCTAGGGGGCTTGTTAGCGTTTTTTGTAAATTTTTGGAAAATGTGGATAGCAGCTGGAGTTGAAACTTATTCACGTGCACTTTCCTACTCAAACTTTTTTTTTTCAAAAAGGAATTACAGGGGGTAAAACTATTAAAAAACAAAATATCGTTGACAAGCCCCCTAGAGGGAAACCTCTAGATTCAGACCATAGCACCCAAAACTGTCCCACTGGTACAGGGGACCTCAGCTCGTATCCATTGGATAGGGGAAGCCAGCCTTAACTAGAGAGGCTAGCAAAACCCTAACCCTAGCTCCACAAACACTTTTAGACTGGCAACTACAATTTGTTGTCCGTGTCCCTCCGATATAATTACAGGAGACTGGCACCTACTTACCTTCTGATAAAGAGCCAGAATTACTCTCTCCCTCTCTTTATCTCAATTATATCTTCCTTGATGCTTGTTGACTCCATTTAGCCCATAAATGTCACCTCCTGTCTTTTATTCTTTTAACACTCTTTACATGGACGACTAGGATTAACAGTTTACTCATCATCACTGGATACATTTCATTATCTCTCTCTCTACTAGAAATCCCTTTTTTATAATCCACGTTTTTAAATCTGGCATGTTTCTTTTTAATTTCTAAAATCTAATAGTCATCATTTACCCATCTCAAATGACAAATATAACATTTAGTATTATTTTAAACTCCAAATCTTTCAATTATGTCACTACATAATGATTGTATTCCTGGAAATTTCAGTGAAACTTTTTTATTTGATGTCATATGGACTTGGGCATGATGACACAGAATCCTCGGTTCTTTCTTAGTCATTTAAGATAAATGGCTAAAATTAATTTGCTACGAAGTATATTATTATCATTCTTCAGCAATATGCACTACAAGCACTAAACTTCAGCTCAGTAAATGTAGGCAATAATATTATTGTGATAACTAGCCGCATGAATAAATTATGCAATTATGCACAAACAACGCAAACTTTGTGCAATCGGTGGGCACTTTCTGTAATCTACTTCGTAATGAGTTATTGTACTATGTAACTTATCAGTCTTATTTGAACGAGAAGAACCTTATGTGTGTTACTAGAGTAAACAGAACTGTATCTATTGGATTATCTTGCTAACATCGCCTTTTGCACTAATAACATCAACTTAAAATTACTTAGCTGACACAAAACCTTACATTGCATAAATTCCAGAATAGTATGGAATTCAGTTCGCATGCAACTAAATTCAATGCAATATAATATGTTAGCATTTGTTAGAGATGGTAATTAAAGCTGTAGAAATCCCCTCATTGCCTTGGTCATATAATTGAACGTCGTTTTAGTATTTGTGAATCTGCAAGCTTTCTTTTAAGATCCCTTAATTATATTAGCTCTGTGGATTTTTAGCTGTGTGCGAGTTTTTTTTAGTGTCGAGGCCAAATTAGGGAGATTGTTTGTGATTTGTCAAATGTTTGATTGTGTCAGTGGTGCAAGTTATATTCATGTCATATGTCAACGATGTCGTCGAATGGCTGAGTGTAGTTTGTGTCTGACACTGTTCTTTCTGCACTTAAACAGTCTACATAGAGAAGATAAGGGTTTTCAATCTCTGATAAGATAGAAATGAAATGAACTACCTGCTCCCGTTGTTGCGTGCATGGCTTTCCGTCTCTTCAGCTGCACGTTGCCTTTGCTTACCTACACTACAACCAACATACAGGCAGAAAGGATCTGTGCAGATAACAATAATATACAGACAGAGAGCATGCATGAGGACAAGTACACAAAACAGAGAACAAATGGGTTTAGATAATTTGTTTGTGTGTTATATTAACTCTTCACTCCCTGTGTGATATGTCAGGAGAATTATTTATCTGTTTGCATTCTATCCATCATTACGGCTATCTCTATCAGCAGGAGCTACTTTTTCAGTTCACCAAATCTGTCAACATTTCCACTTTTATCCGAACAGTCCTCATTGAGTCTTTACGTTATAATCGAATACAGAACTCCCTCTCCGGGTATATGAGATGCCAATGACATTTACGCTTTATATAAAAACACGAACCACAGCAAACACCTAAAAATTTACGCAGAATAAGCAAGAGACATCAACAAGGCATCATTCTAATAAATTATTAAATATGCATCCATGATTTCATATGAGTGATATCAGAGGGATTGATAGTCACATAGTCTTATCGCTGCTGCTGCTTCAAGCAGATATACACACTGATATACTTACAAGTAGCGAAATATCTATTGTTACAGTTGGGAACTTTCACAGATTAGTGAGTTCAAGTCATCAATTATTGTCATCTCACAGAAAAATAGTGGAGAGCTTTGTTGACGCTTCAATGATCATGTCACACAGTTTTCATAGCTCATGACAAGATTATCTCCTTTCAAATGTATCACAATCACTTAACGAATTTATGTCTGTTCCGTGAAATTATGGCTACAATGAATGAATCAATTACCACTTGTCTTACTTATGCTTTCTGGGACATGTTTATGAGAAGCCATACAACCTAATTATTTTGAGAGCCTATAAATGCTGAGTAGAAGATTTTTAGATGTTTAAACTTAAAAGTAATTTCTAATTTACATAATATGTATCTTATATCGTGTTCATGCGTTCATACTTCCACTTCCAGTTTTAGCGCATCTGATATCTATATTCTGTTAGGCTACTCTACTGAAATAATTATATTGAACCTTCATACGTCTAAAGTTTTATTTTTATTTATTTAATTAGTCAAAAGCTTTGGTCGATTAAGTTGGTCGATTTCAAATCCTTACCTCTAGCATTGACATTGAAAATATTAGAAATAAACAAGGAGAACGAAAATAGAACCTCAGAAATAGTATGGAGAAAATAAAATATACGATTGTTCCCAAATGTCTGTGTAGTTGAATAAAATAAATATCAACAAATGATGCACAATACACACATAAATACAAATGTATATACAGTTTTTTAAATAAAATAGTATGAGTATGATGGGTGATTAACGTTGATTTTGATTGCGTAGGTGACGATCCATTTAAAAACAACTTATTAAAGTCATCGGCAAATAGAAGAACCAGTACCAATGAATCGATATCCGCACCTGAAATTAACAGAGAGTTGCTACCTAAGGGTGATACCAGCCAGGTCACAAAGGGTTCCACCATCTTCCTCAAATGTGAAGCCAAAGGAAATCCGAAGCCAAACATTACGTGGTTCAATGTGAGTTCGAACACTATCATCGTGTCATTTGAATCTGCATTCTTTTTGTCAAAACTAAAGTTGGTGTAATTACAGAAATCTCATTACTTTACTTGGATTTTATTTGGGTGTCTTTAGGGAGAGAAGATCGTTGGGGAATCAAAAGACAGCGTTTTAGTATTGAAGCTGGCTCACGTAATGGAAAGCGATAGTGGAAGATATCGCTGCGAGTCTGTAAACATTTACGGAAAAGATATGTATGAAGTCATGGTCCAAGTCCAGGGTAAGTTCCAGCAAACAGTTCCCACATCTTTTAGTGATATACTAGTTAGGTATAGGGAAAAGCATAAAAGCTAAAGATACAGATATCTGTGGCTATGGTATCCCTAATAAAAATTAATCTTGGACATTATAGAGATTTAAGTGCATTTAATTTAGTGGGCTACGTACGATATAGTAAATGGCTAATGAATGAGTTATTGCTTCTTCATAGACAATTAGTTGTAGGGACGAAGATTCTTCGGTTTTATTGCAAATCTCTGAGGAGGCAGGGGATCGACGTTCGACTGTTGCCATGCAGGAATCGGAATTCAGTTTGTTTTTTCTGTATAGGTTCCTGGCATCGAGGAGATGAGATCTTGGAGCTGAAACCGAACAATTTAACTCTGTATGCGGGTGGAAGCGGTAACATCACTTGCGTTGCCCGCTCCGAAAGTGTTTTCCCGTGGTTCTTCTGGCTAAAGAAAGTGGATAACGCCACAGCTAACTACAACAACAACAACCGTCTAATGGAGAATACAAATGCAAACACAAATTCCAGTGACACTGGCAAAGTTTATTATCGCGACGGAGTTTACTACAAAGTAAGTTTTTAATGGATGGAAAAATGAAGCAGATGTGACTCGATTGAGTCTACCTGTCATTTTTGATGGATGGTTTTGATTGAGTGAAGAGTGGGACTGCGAGATATACAAAAATTCCTCCCCACCACAACTACGCTCTATCAATTATCATTGACGCTCTCTGACTTTTCTCATCCAATCCTCTTCTTCCTTCCTTTAGGTATTGCGACGCTCCGAAGGCAAAGAGAGAGGAAAACACGTTTACTCTACTGAATTGATCCTGACCAATGTCTCGAATAGCGATGCTGGGGTTTATTATTGTGCTGTGCTCGGACTCATGGGATTTAATTACAGCGAAACTAGCGTCCTTGTGGAAGCTGGTGAGCACTGTCTTATTGCACTTCATCTAAATACCCTGGAACAACTTTCTCGTCCACAATTCCAATATTTCCAATGCATGGGAAAATATGGAAAGTGTTCAGTCAGAATACTGGTGGAAGAATACACTAGCACGGATTTTATACTGACTTCGATTTGAATACCCCTGTATACTCGATGTAACGTGCATAGGTACTATACTATTCCAAACATAACAATATTAAATAATTCTGTGTTTTTATTGCAGATCCTCTACAGGTGGCAAAAATGAACATGAAGAAGCAAAACGCAGCTGCAGTTCAGTGGGCTATTCTTTGGGTGTTTGCATTTCTGATTGTGGCTGTTGTGCTGATATTTTGCCTTGTTCGATTGTACGGATGTAACAGTCCTCAAAAAAAAGCTCCGGCACCTACTCCAGAAAAGCGGCAACGGTCCACCAGCACGCGCTCTTGCCCGACGTTAGCAACATCCTTAAACCAGCAGCGAGAAGTGTTTCAGCCGCTGATGCACACCAGCACGCCTTCTTCCTTGTACAGGAAATCCCAAAGTAGAACTCACTACAACATTTCTGTCAACACCAATTCGGGGGCTGGGGACTCTGAGTCGTGTCATTGTCAGTGCATACTGAATGGAAGTTCCAAACCTTCAAGTACTCTCAGCCGGTCATTTTACTCGCAGAAAATGTATCGCTCCACTCCTTGTCACAGTCCCCTCAGCAGCATGTCCTCCAGCTCCTCTTCTCACCAGTACACGCTGCCCCTTCCCTACATACACGAAACAGCGCCCCCGCCCTCCTCCGAATCTAACTTCTACGATCAACGCAAGATTTTTCAACCAAATCGTGGACACTATTATTATCATCATTTACGACACTCGAATGGCTCCGATGTGAGCACCAGTATGGACTAAAAATACTTAAAGTTTTGTCAGTGCATGGCTAATCTGTAAATAATTATTGTCAAGTTGTCACGTCATTGTAGTCAGGTTATTTTAGGAAATATTTTTTCTATTAGATTGTGCATTTATTTGTGTTGTATTTCATATTATTATACTTTCAATTGTTGTAATGTAACGATTGAGGCCTTTAAAAGTGTACGATTGTACTTTTTACAAGTGCTCTAGTCTGCCTCGTCATTTAACCAGAAATACATTTCAGTCTACCAATATGCCACTTTATAGGAAATGGTTTTTGTATAAGGTTTACGCATTAAGATTTCCATGGTGTTACTAATTTTTTGACAACGGATAGATGTAGTATGCATTCATTCTGTGACAAAAAGGCATTTTAATGACTTCCACCTGACAAGAATTATTAAAAAATATTTAGTTATGAAACGGATATAATCGTCTTTCCGTGATTTTAGGGGATTTTTAGTTGACAATAATAACTAAAATTAAATGTTAGGAATAAACGAGTTATTTCTGTCCTAATATTTAAAATCTATCGAAATAGTCAATCGACTAGTTCATTTTACCCGTGTCACAAAATTGTTAACACCATGGAAATCTTCTTAGGGTTCCGTTTACATCAATCAGCAGTCCTTCTTATAAATAGTATGGGTGTAATAGTTAAAGTGTTTAATGTAATCAGCAAATATATCTAATGCTAATCAATGCAATTTATTTGTGCCAATTATTCAGGAAATGTGTATTGCTGTCTGTTACATTTGACAGAGATTAATAATTTAAATGTGAATAAGAATGTATACTCTCCCAATGTATGCCAAGTTTGTGGTTACCAACCGTTGCATGCAGTAGAATTACCATCTACTATGTATGTTAATTTTGTACTTAATTTTAATTAAATATTTACAGATGTTATTTGTATATTTCAACTAGTGTCATTGGTATGAAAATGATGTAGATCGATGAATTGCTGTGACTGAACTTTTAAGTAGTGAGATGGCTGCAGTTTTTGTATTCGATTTTTGTGAATCTCCGAAAAGAGAGCTTTTCTCATTTCTTCAAAAGATCTTAATTAATATAATAAAATTGCAAAAGATTTATGACAGAGTTTTTGTTTAACGCTTACAGCGAAATTAGTCTACATGTAAGACTTTTTATTTCTTGCGTTGCTGGTGAAAATGTTGTACCAAATGGTACCTACCTAACTATAGTTATACATGGATTCTAAAGCTTGATATAATAATATCTACATATAATGGTTAAAAATTAGAAAACTTGCCATTTTGTAAAAGTTGAAATTGTATATTCTAATTGTAAACTTTTATAATTTAAAGTTGTTTGTGAATCTATCGTACTTGACTCACATGAGCAGACACAATAAAATTAAAATAATCAAAAATTAATTGGCTTCGCGATAAAATTACAATAACCTAATCCAATTGGTTGACTCTGCAATAAAATGATTGCATATTATGGGAATTGATTTCAAAATTTAAAAAAAAATTACGTGGATTAAAAAACTGAAGTACAATAAGGTACCAAAATGTAAAATATCAAAAATATCAACAATCAATTTGATAATTAATATTCCTGCAGAGGAAACAACAAAATACATAAAAAGCATTATGGTTTAAACCAAAAGAATAGATTTCGAAAATGGAATTAATGTTTCGTTATATTACACGAATTGTAGTTAGGTAGTTAATTGTAGTTGGGTAATAAAATTCAATTAAAGGCACGTACATTGTAAAAGAAAAATGCAAAAAATTGTATTAAGAATGTATATGCGGGTGATTATTATTAGGAGTCTTGAAATACATAGAAAGGAAAATAAAGATCTGGGGACTGTAAAAAGGAGGAAAATAATAGATAAGTTTCTATAGTTGCTATGAATTGAATGGAAGTAGCCAGGCATCAAAATGTAGGAATGATAGGAGAGTAGAAATGAAAGTAATCCTTGGAGAAAGAGGATTTGCTGCTTTTGATGTCCAGGGAAATGACAAGAGAAAAGGGGGCTTCACAAGCTCAAGTAAGCAGGATGACACATTCAATAAAACTCCAATTCATAACCTTAATGAACACACACGAAGAGCTTTTATCTTCTGTCAACCGTGTGCCAGGCCACGGTTCTCCCTCACTTTACCCGCTTACTTCATTTCTATTACATTCCCCCTACTCTTTGTTCAAACTTTCTCTACTTCCAGCCGCTTTTACTCCACGTTCTCGAAAATACTCTCATTTCTCCCACGCATGGGAGAAAATAGGAATGAAATGATTTAGTTGCTGCGTAATTATTTCCTTGTTAAGGTATACATAATATTTTTGTAATGCTACTTACGGATTTATTTTATTTACTTTATTTCGTAGAATTTATTTAAAATTATACCTTTCACGGGTTTTTAATCATATGCTTCAAATTCTTAACTGTGGAGATTTCATTTTACTTATTTACTATAAAAAAAGAATACAGTTTAGTACTGCATTGATTAAAATCCCTAATAATTCATACTGTAAAAAACATTACCATTTTGAAATGTTTACTACCAACCTTCCATTTGGAAGTTATAGCACTCCCTTCTAATGTTTATTAATCCGACAACCCTCTCATATCTCCCTTTTCTGTTCCCATACTTGTATTTATATCATAATAATATTAGATCGTGAAATATGAAGGTAGTGACATGACAATTTTTCTTTTCATCTTGCGTATCTAAATACAAATGCAGTGCCTTATACAATCTGTTATTGTTAGCATCTAATTTAGAAATATTATGATCTCCAAAGGAAGACATGTATAAACATATTTAAGATGAGAGTTCCTTGTATATTTCAGAATATCTATCTTTCAGCTAACAAAAACATATTTTGATGCCTTTCATCTGTTTATTGAATTCTTAATTTAGAAGCCTAAGTCCTGAAATATCAGTATTACATTTTGTCGTAACAAAAATCATGATTTGAAGCCTACCTCTAGCCCAATATCTATTGTTTTATTGAATATCAGTTCCAGAGTATTGCATATATTATTAAAAACCCAATTGATGTAGCTTATTAGGTAGGTATTATTAAAATCTTAGTACAATACATGAACATCACATTCATACAGGTTGCATACGTTAGTTGCCTACATTCCATGTTGCCTACCAATAAACTTGGTAGAAAAGTCCATAATATCGTCGAGTCTGTGTGCTCTTACTGCTGAGCTTTTATATATATAACTAATGCACCTACTTAATTAAGCTACAAATGTCATGTATACTATATAATATAGGTACACATATTATAAGTATACATTGAAAGGGCAATAATATTTCCGAAAGGTAAATGGCTGGTATTGGGCTAGATTCGAATTTCTTGTTGCACAATCGTGAAACCTAAAGAATGAACATAGCCACCTAACATATTACGTTCCTACGTTTACAATCATTTCATTCTGATAATGCTCAGTTACATAGACATCAATCGGACAGCAATTCCATTAAATGAAATGTCGGAATAAATAGTTGGGAGGAGTTCATGAAAATAGGATATGTTTACAATTTTGGTATTCCAACCCAACCAACGCATGTAGTAAACTTTGTATTATGTGGTATTGTGATTCACTTATAGGAGTATTAATATCTTTGTGCAACTTGAGTAGAGAGTAGAGAGAGATTGTATTTGTCCTTATCATTTCATACATATAAAACTGATCCTTTGAATAATTTCCTGGCAAAGCTTCAGAAATAATTTCAGGGTTCTAATCTGTGCCGGCCACCCTGTTTGCTTTTGGACCATCATAAAGCTGCTTTCATCTTCATTTCTCCAATTCATGAGTTTCCAATTCAGGAATCTTGCAACTTATACGTAGCTTACATCAAGCTATATCCCTACAATGCGTGTGGTGGTTTTAATTTGTTTTGAAAAGTACATATGTAATGTACGATCGTACATGAATAGTGTTTTACCGTTTATTACAGATCGTAGGTAGAATGATGAGTTCGTTGTACCTACAGTAAAATCCAGTTTGAAAATGAACAATAGATGAAAATTCTCCGAAATCCAATTTTATAGAAAAGGAAATTATTGAGTCTGACGGAAGAGAGAAAGTGAAACAAATCCATGCATGTTATGGTCAATTTGGATTGTAGCGGATATCATCATCATAGCAAACGGAGAATGCCATGGGGCTTGTGAATAATGAAATGACGTGGATATGCTGGATATCAAGGGAACATGTAAAACATTTTAGTCAGATAGGTTTTCTTGAGTGACAGGCTCCTTAGGGACGCTGACTCTCTGAATAGGGAAGAATGAGTAAATGCAATTTAGTCCTCGTACTTACATCTACAACAAAACTACGTTGCTACTTGCAACAGCAAAATATCTTCCAGACTAGAAGTAAAATTTGTATTTCGTTAACCTGCATTGTAGTAAATACATTTTACTTGCTAAATTTCCAGAAATAGTGTCGTATCTATGTACATAAATTACATGTATGTAAAATTCAATTGCTGCAAAGCGAGAAAATGTAAGGGTCAACGTCCAGAGGAAGCTCTCTTTAGTCAGTTTCCTACAACAACGTTCTCTATACCATTAAATATTTCATGAAAATTAAAATAGAATATTTTAAATGACAAATATTTAACTGCTTTTCAGCTTAGTACGTGATCTTTTCTTCGTAATATACTATAGAGGAATAACTGCCACATTAACGTCTGGGTTACATTGGGGAACCTGCACCTACCCAAATGTAATCGGTTACATTGGAGCACCTCTGCGTTACTCTCGCTGCAGGTACTCTAATGTAACCGGTTATCATAAAAATCAACAAAAATAAATATCAAGTCATTTTGATAAATATCAAATTGCATGGATTTGATATTTATAAAATTAAATTATTACCATTGAGGTTTCCTCAGAAAGGAAACAGTGTCCGCTTTCAAGCAATTGGAATTTTCGGTCCACAATTCTTGGAGTTTTAGAAAGAAGGTTTTTAAGTTTAAATATTTTTATAGGATTAAATGTTGCCTAGGAATCCGTTCATTCCACTGAAAATCCAGAATCGTAGAAATTTCGATTGTCGGATAACTTGTAGCAGTTATTTCTGTGAATTCCGACGTACAAAATAGTAAGGGTGCNTTTAAGTTTAAATATTTTTATAGGATTAAATGTTGCCTAGGAATCCGTTCATTCCACTGAAAATCCAGAATCGTAGAAATTTCGGTTGTCGGATAACTTGCAGCAGTTATTTCTGTGAATTCCGAAGTACAAAATAGTAAGGGTGCTCCAATGTGACATTGGAGCAGGTGCAGGTGCTCCAATGCAACCCAGATCATATAAAGTAATGTAATGTGGGTCGATATAATATATCTCTGGTCATACAAATGGATTATTTGTCCTCTGAAAGTAAAAGTATTATAGGACTAATAAGTAGGAAATAGCAAGTTTGTATTTGTACACATGAGCTTACAGAAACAGTATCGTCGCAACAGAATTCAGTGGGGTCTCTCAGGGGTTTAGGTATTTTAATGGAACTTATATTCCCATATTATCATGTTGAATGCAATGCATGTGACAGTGATGGAAGCTATAAGCAGAAATAAATGGGCAAAGAGTATTTACATGTAGTAGCAATACGAGAATAAGGGTAAGGTAGGCTGTGAGAATTTCGTGCAGGAAAGGAAATGATTTTAGGGAGCAAGGCGAGTATTAAGATAAAGATACTTTTGGAAGTTTGCTTTTACATTATGCAAGAGCAGGAAGAGACAAAGGGGAATAGCAAGACATTGTGAAGGGCTGATGGGAATTAGTGGGGGTGTTTTGCAACAAAACGATATACAATACACCAAATGCAATATAGTATAACGAACTAGGTATTCCAGAATGCCTATGGACCACGGGTAAATGTAGGGAGATCATTTATTTCTTCTTCCAAGCATAATAAAAGCATCCTGAACACTTTTGATGGCTAAATCAAGAGATGAAACACTAGTTCTCCCACTATTTCCAAATGTCAAAGATGAGAAACCTTAGAAATTCTATTACAATATTCTGGACAATCAAAATTGGTTTTAGTTTGAAGTAGTAAATTTTAGAGATGCTTTTATCTTATCACTTGAGTTAGTAGAGTTGGTTGAGGTTGAGAGGTCATCGGTGCAACTGCTGTTAAAATTCGAACGTGCTTTTAGTGTGGAGTGAATGATATGAGAAACGGGAGCGTGTCAAAATGAAATCGAGGAACGAGATTCGAGTAGTAGTAGTGAGTAATAAGTGAGAAAACCACAATGGAATAGTAGACAAAGATTGTTTATTCATTTAATTCGTTCTGGTGCTGAGTGTCTATGTTGAGACAGATCGGTTCAGAGCTGTGTGTAGATAATAATAATGAATGGTGTATGGGAAATAATTATGTGGGATAGAAGTTGACTTGTTATTGCTCAGATCCAGTACCTCAAAGGTACAGAGAGTAAATCCAAAGCTAGGGATTAGGGAAGAAAGTGAAGATGTTGGGAAGGGCTGCCATTCACTCGAGATTTATGTACTGTGTCCTGAGTACGTAGTGTTTATTTACTTTTAGAAAACAGAGATTCCTTCCGCAACTGTAAGTAACTCTAAGTATTTCCCTGACTATCAATAGAAAGACCATTCTCTGTTCTAATGGGGAATAGTAGAAAAGAACGGAGATTTGTACATATTTAGTTGGTTGATGGTTGGCCAAGTAGTGATAGCTCACTTAGAGTCTAAACGGCAGAGCGAGAGAGAGAGTATGTAAATGTAAGTACAACAGGCAGACAGTCAGTCAGACAGACACACGAACATGAAAACAAACGTAGAGCCATTCATGACAAATTGTAAACACTATGACTTTAAATACAGTTTACACGTCCAAATTGATTTATGGCATGAACCTGGCTATTATCTGCGCGATTACATTGCTTACAACAATTATACACACGCAGTACACTCGCTATTTATGTGGATTTGTACAACCGTTTTACAACCATTCCACAGACATTTACAACTATGCACACATTATTCTTGCTTTTTGATTTTGATGCACTAACACACATAAGTATCTATAAATTATGCTCTATTGCCCACTATTCTTATCTCTCCGACTACTAACCACGTACTATTCGTAGGCTGTGAAGAACATTATTATTATTATTATTATTTTTATTACTATTAAGTTGACTAAGAGGACTATACCTTAAAATATTGTTATTATCATAATGACTATACAATTGTGTGCATGATCTTCCCTTTATACACGTTACGTTCACTTTTTACTCTTGTCCACGCATCCTCCTCAATCTTCCCTATTAACTAAGTATGTATTAACAGCAATAACATTTATCTTCACATTTTTATGGCACGGCAGCAAATCTTAAGTACGTAGCCTAAGTATAGCTATACAATCCCAACTAGGAAAAACACATTTTAACAGTTGAATCTAATTTTACAGATGATCCTCCTAATCATCCACTGGGAAAACAGATAGAGCTCCAATTACATTAGGCGACACTTGTGAGAACATAAAAAAGAATAATCTATAAATGTAGAAACGAGCGAATTCTCCATTTCCTCCTATGCACGCAAAGTCTACACTTTTTTGGCGGAGACAGAAGAGAGTGGCTGCACGAGCCCATTCTAAATTAGCTTATTAAAAGTTCTGCCCACAATTGCGTCATTTTCGTCTTGTGAATAATTTAAGAGTGATTTTAAGTTGAGTTTCCTTTCGGTGGCCACAAGAGTCCCTCCCGTCTTAGGTCAATCAGAGGTTGACTTGATGATAGCGGGATCGAGAATGCTTCCGGTCTGAAGAGGCATCGCTTCCCCCTGAGCTGCCCCACTGATCGATTTGTCTATGATTACTATTGGCAAAGTCAACTCGGCCGGATGCACTTTGCCGAGAGTCTCTCGAGTCAGATGAAGATGCCGTCTGAGTCAGCAGAGGCTGAGTAAGCAAACCTAGATAAACAAAATAATACAAATACGGATCCAATGCATCCTCTCTTCACCTTCACTCACTCCATTATTACTAGCTATATAAGCTACTCTTGATTACTCCGACTTGTTCCTACATGTAAATGTCAGTAATCGACAGAGTAAATATCAAAACACAAACACATTCAGCTCAGCTCCTACGACTCCTGATCACTCTCTTGACTACTACTACATAAATATTTCATTTCTTCCATGCTCTACTCCTTTACCTCACAGCGGGTGGCAAGAACAAATGAACTGTTAGAAATAGGATCGTCTTTTTTATACTAAAATAAATGCTGATCCACAATGATGCACGAAATAGAAAAAATTAAACGGCAAATTCTGTGATTGCAATACAATGTATAAAAAATTAGAAAATTAGATAGGCATCCGCACAAATAATTTACATTGAACTAAAAAGTATTTCATGTAGGATGTTACTTAAGACATCATTTTAGCAGCTATTAGGAAATGAAAAATGATGGCACCCCGTTGAATCATTTATCTGTTCAATAAACTCATAGACTCATTACAGATAAATTTAAGTTTTGACATGGACAGGAACCCGTGCCTTACACCTACCTACGTACAATATTTATTTAATAGACGACTTGAGTTAAATATTTAAAAGCTAATTACGGAAAGAATGTCGTATAAAAAGAGTAAAGGAACTTACCGTGGCAAGCATTGTAGTTATTTCGCTCCCGAGTGTTGGGGGCGAAATTGGGTCGGGTAGGTAGCGGAGGAGCTCGATTAGGGGCAAAGGTTGAATTTGGAGGTCCAGTGACTTCGCAAATGCGTACACTGGCGTACGCATTGGGACTAGTGTGATTAGCGGTGGTGCTTTTCATGGGACAGGACGCATCTTTGTAGAGGTATCTGTCAAAGTTGTTGGGGATTGTTCTGCCTGGAGGATGGTGTCTCGGATTGTAGAAGGGATGCGGAATAGATTGCTGTTGATGGTCGTGGATTACGTCTTGCGGACTGGCGTAGGTTGTTGTCGTCGTAACTACTCCCGCGCCGCTCGACTCGCTCTTTCGGAAGCAACAAATGACTAGCGCCAGACCGGCGAACAATATGGCTAGAGTTGATGGAATGGCAACAAGCATCCCTATCGACAGCATCGGATCTCCATCCACTGCAGAATCCAATTCACGACATTTTTATTTCATAGCCACATAAATATATTTTCAGAAAAACGTAATATTGATGGGATAACGTGCTATGTAAGGGATATGCATTGAGACTTGTTTAACTGAGGAAAGAATATAGAGCACTAATAATGTAAACTATTTCTAACTGCTTTTGTTGAACTATGTTGACATATGGCATTTCATGGCTATTTAGCTAACAATGAAGAGTGAGTAAATAAATAAAGATGGTCTGTACAAGTAGCCATTCATTTGACATTAAAGACAATAGGATTTGAAAAGAGTTGAGTGCAGAGTAGGACAGAGAGAGATAGCAACGAGAGAGAAGACAGAGGATTAGTCTTACGCGTAAGAATGGTCGTCGAGTTAGTGTGGCCGACAGCATTTGTGGCAAGACAAATGTAAGCTCCGGCGTCTCCCCTCTCAGCCTTTATCTTAAGCTCGCTCAGGTAAGATCCATTACTGAATGGCTTCAGCTCACTCGCCTGCCCAATAAATTTGTACTTTCTGTTGCCGAACTAGAGGAAAGGGTCAACCATGGATTATAATTACCTCCGAGATGTCAAGTGACACTTAGCCCTCTCTCTCTCTAGAGCATTACTGAGGATGAGTGAGGGACAGTCGAGTAGTGGCTCCCATTAACCACGTCGCACCTCTTACCCCGCTCCAAAGAAAACTGTAACTCTTGACCGCGACGAGCCTTAGTCATCACATCACCACACCACCAGCCAGGGACGTAGACAAAGACAATTCAAATGAGCAAATGCAGACGAGTC
>JABASI010002398.1:0-19907 GCA_019776505.1 Tomocerus nigrus
CTCTCTCTCTCTCTCTCTCTCTCTCTCTCTCTCTCTCTCTCTCTCTCTCTCTCTCTGACGCTTTCTCCAACCGACTATATTAGTGTGGCTGATCGTGCTCTATTTATACGTCTATGAGCTGTAACTAACTATTAGCTCTCCTTTCAGGGATGGATAGTGACAGAAGGAAAGAGAGAGAGACGAAGAGACAGAGAGTTCGTAGCCATTGAGCCAGGCTCAGAAAACAGTTCCTCCATTCTATCCATCCCATCTTTTTAATAATGCTATTCGTTTGAGCTCCTCTCTATGTCCGTACTCTTTGTGTACGGAGATGTACACATAAATGTGTGTGTGTGGTGTGTGTAAATGTGCTATGCCAGCTGAATGTAAAAGCGTCGTCCCAGTCAGTCGAAACTATCGTACTATGCACCATTAACCCCGCATATATCATTACATCAGTTAGCTCCAGAAAGCTTCCTCTCATCTCATTCCAAATCCGAACGTCGAATGTGCAAAGCAGGTCATTCTATTCCACACTGAAATTAATCAAGTGAGAAGCACTTTCTAACCTAATGTTAAATACCTACCTAATACATTCCTCTCTCTCTCTCTCTCTCTCTCTCGCTACCACATTCGGAAACAGACTAATGCCTACACGCAGACTACATTCTGCACATAATAATATAGTTACATACATGAGCTATGGCTATATTATGTGAGCTAAACAATGTATATGTCTATTTATGAAGATAGTAGCTAGTTGCTCATTATTTATGTACATATATTTACATCCTAACTTCCATTCCACCATTTCCTACTGATACATTATGCACATACTTGACTATATCTCGACTCCTGTGCAGGTAGTCCCATCCATGGCTATTAAATATGGATAGGTAGCCACTCTATAGATAGATAGATAGATGGATGGATAGGTATGAGGAGAAAGTATTATGTCTGTTCATAAGTAATCCATTTGATTCAAACTTGCTACATGTAAACTGCCTTTGCAATTTACTAGGCCGGAAACTAAGTTCAGATGCGTATAGCGACGTAATAAAAGTCTGAGGAAATAGAGAAGCATGTTGTGGATATACCTTTGTGGCTTACTATTGATAGCGCTTGAAACATTGCCCACTTTTATTAACGCCACAAAATCATCATTACTTTACAACTTTCTATTTTCTCTGAGCTGCATTTGTTTCTCTGTGTAAACATTATTTTCTTTGCAGAGTCACACAATCCCCAGAATATTTGCACTTGTACCTGAAAAGTGAAGTGCTCTTCGGAGAAAAATAATTTATTGTCGTATGAGCACCTATTCTTCTCAATATGCTCCAATGCAGGCCATTGGAGTAACAAGTATGAGATGGTATTAGCTACCCATTGGCTCTTCTTAATATCCTGAAGGATGCAGTCAAAGCGCTCTATGCAAAGATTCAGCACTAAAACTTCGGCTCAGAAAAGCTAAAGTTGAGACGGCTTCCGGTGACTGACTGCCACTGCCTCCTCATAATAAGCCAAGATTTGTAATATACTTAGCCATTTATACATATAGCACTCCTTAATGGCTTTCTACGCACACTTCATCTATAGAAAAGATTTGCATAAAAGGCATGCTGTGCCCTGCTACTCTATTTGCTCACTTTCTCTCTGCCTGACGGCATATTGATGAATACGGACACACAGAATGAAAGTACGAGTAATGTAGACAACATACTCACACTGCCTGCCTCTGTCGCCTCGCCTCACTGCTGAGGGACATGAGCAAAGGCTTTACGGAGCGTCACACGGAATGAAATTATAGGATCATAATGTTTTAAGGCACACTAAGCCCCGCAGAGATTTTAATGAAGTTAAAAAGGACAAATGAAGAAACGCTTGTCCACATCTAACCAAAGGAATCTTTATTGCATTTACTTTCAAAGCCCCCCATCCTCTGCCCTAGTAATGATGTATGTTTTTATTGCTTTCTTCTTTTGTCCAAATTAAATTCCACTGTTTTCCAATTCTAATTGAGCTCAACTAATTATTACTTAATACAACATTCTTCATCTACCATTATTTCAACTAATATATTTATAATTAATGTACATGCGTGAAAGGAGCCGTCATTGAAATCAGTTCTACGCCTCTAAATTAAAGTAGAGCAAATGAGTAATGTCGCCAAAAATTGTACAGGAGTTCGGAAATCCTATATTACTTCTTGTTTCGTGCCATTTTGTAATTATAATATCAGTTTTGCAAAATTTATACAAAGAGTATTAAGAATAGTGGTGAATAGTAATGTAAGTGAATTATTATGTGTAAAATAGTATCAATAAAATTTAATTAAATCTAACAAAAAATTGTAATTAGGAAGCTGATTTGAGCTTATATCTATCGGAGCATATTTTCTAAGTCCCAATACACATTTTTTATGTTGAAAGGAAAAGGTATAGGGGTTGGATTAATCTCAGCTGAAGATTATTGGGGTGATTCATCGATTATCTATCAGTCAGTATATAGTCCATATTGACTGCTGCAGTAATAGTGTAATATGATACAGTAGCATAATAATATAGAGTCAAAGTATATGGTTTTCTGAGTATAGTTAATCTCATATTAATGACAGAGTAGAGGTATATTTTATTCCATTGCTTTTTCTATGACAACTTACTAATCTGCAGATTATTATGCTTCTATATAGCTTTGCAGGGTGTAGATGTAAATATGAAATGGGGCCCATTGCTGGTGAGTCATTTAGCCTTTTTGAGAGTGCGAGAAAGATTCTAATGCGAGGAGCGTGAACTATAATTTATCTGCAATTACCGAATAAGGAAGGGCAATCTGGAGAGCAAGTAGTGTAGTCAATCCCGGAACGGATATGTCGTATACTAAAAAGTACTAGGAATAGCTACTTTATAATATGCGTAGGTACTTTATCTCCCCGGGTATATACTTTGATTGTGTGCTTATATAAAGTGCCTAAGAAGATTATAGCTGTAGGCAGTAGACAAAAGGAAAAAGGCGCTGCTCTAATATCTGAGCTTATAGTAAACAACCGATTATCATTTTGAGAATTACGTAATAATCCCTGTGTCTGCTTTTCGGAGACTGTCAGTTAATCATGCTTTTGTAAGGGCAGAGCTCCTGCGGATTGAACAATCAGGGGATGAATCATATACAAAAATAATTATGTAAACACGGAGGTAGAATACATTCCCAGTTTGTACACAAATCGGAAGATATTTTAAAGGAGGGACGCAATGCAATGCTCTGGGGTGTGCTATCATTCAGAACGCAATGTATTCGGATATACCAGGGACATTTCTCTTGTTTCGTGTGGCATTAGCATTTCTATTTAGAATTATAGGAACGTATAATTTAGTAAGAGTGTCTTTCTTCTCCTTCGCCCTTTTAATTACAAGATGAAGAGGGTGGGTGGTTGAAAGGACTGCTCTAATCCTCCTTGATGAGAAAACAACAAAAGAAACTCTAGTGCTAAGTGCCTCTCTCAAATATTCTCTCTGTCGATGCGTACACCATTAGTACTTAGAACCTGCTACTACAAACTACACCAACCGAAGAAATACCTTCCCATCTCTACCTAAATCGCTACACAAATAAAAGTATAATCTTCAGCAGACGAGTATAAGAGAATCGAATGTAGTAGCTGGTTAAGAATGTTGATTTTACTTTCTCTTTTGTATCATTCTCTTTTTAAGCACCTTTTCGTTTTCATTTCACTGTTTTCCGAATATTTATTTCTCTTGATTTTCTAACCATTGTCATTCCTTTCTCTATAAAATAACCTTGCACCTTACAAAGGCTGCGCAGGGATAACAAACAAACGTACCTATATTAACAAAACATACTTGTTAATTAATAATAGTATACGTGATATAAAATAATTGGCTTCATTTGCTAATTATTTATCAAACGATTCAACAACGATATATTTATCCACGAATTAAAACAATGATATATTATACGTACGTCTATGCAAAATGATAACTCATGCCTATGCATTATAAGAGACAGTAATTGATTTAAGTTTTCCGTATAGTGTGTAACAGGATATGGTGTATGGATTTTGTTTTGTATGAAGGGCGACGGTTATATTTAGAATGAGAATGTATTATTGTTATTAAAGAATTACAAGTACTTAGGAGTAAAGGCTCCTTGGGTATTGCCAGCTTTGAGAAGAAAGAAGCGGAGGGGAAAAGTTTTGAAATGGTTGGCAATGGAGTTTGGTTTGTTGGGAAAGAATGTAAAACTGGGAGTTTGGTTGAGAAGAATTTGGGTGTGTCGTTTTGTAGTGGATTTGGTTTGTAGGAAGAGACAGAAAGTAAAAAGAAGATTAGAGTCGACAGAAATAAGTACAAAGGTAGACTTGGACAACATTACACTTTTCTCTGTCGCTTATTTCGCTGTGGGTGTTTGTTCCGACGTTAGTTGGAGGAGGAGGAGATTGAAGTTTTTATATGAAATACATACTTGTCTCCTTCATTCTTTAATAAGAAGTTGTGTGTGCGGAGGAAGAGACAAGAGGAATAAGACAGTGCACAGGAAAAAGAGAGTGAGTGACTGCACAAAGAATTTCTCTTTCCACTCAAAAATCCTTCGTAGCTCGAAGACGAACTCGTCTCATTCAACTTTGTGTGTCTGTAGTCTGTGTGTGTGCTTTCTCTGCCTACCTAGTACCTAGCTACCAGCTACTACATACCTACACAAATGATAGCTACGTAGCGTAGAAGTAGGAGGGCTGTTATTATTTCATATAGCTAATGCCTCAATATTATTACAGCTCTGTGTACAGGAAGGAGCATGGAATGGTATTAGGAAAGGCAAGGACTCGTCTTTCATTGCTACCTCCACTTTCACTCTCTCTCTCTCTGGTTGTATAACATTGTGCACGCATTTTGGCTCGTCTCTCTTTCTGCCATCATCCTTGTATAAGTACGTACGTATAGGACACAATAGGTCGGAAAGAGAGGAGATGCCTGCTAGAGAAAGAAGGAGAAAGCGAGAGAGTGTGTGGAGTGGCTGAGTACTTACATAGTTCGTCTTAGGTGGATAGGAAGAGGAGAGTTGAGTCAAGTTTAGCTAAGTTTCCATTCTTTATAGTCAGTTGGCTTCCTTTGGCTTTGCTTCATTGTGTTCATAGTGAAGATAGTAGTAGGAGAGTTGTGTTAAAGGCAGTTGTATTATTTGTATTGTAGGCAATTGGCAAGCAACTGTGCCTACGGAGTGCAACAAACAGCATAAAACACTACAGAATGGAGCGGGCTTAAAGAAAAATGAGTCAACTCAGCTGAAAAAGGGAAAGATAGATGGGGAAAGGAAATAAATGACAGAGTCGCAAATACAAACACATATATTTACAGATACGGACACAAAACAACACACAGGGCATATTGGATGCAATACAATGAATTGCACTACTATTTATATCTATACGCCATTATCACCATTATACACTCGTAGGAGAAGGAGTGCGGACGCAATGGATGGTGCTGCAATGCTAGGTAGCTACACTTTTTTAGACTCTCGTTGAGTGCTACATGATAAGTCGTAGCTCTACGCAATGAAATGTAAAGGACAATTCCGATAAAGTATACGACATCAAAAGTCACGCCGTTTTTATATGCAAATAGCGCATAAAGTAGTAACTACTGGCGAGCCATTTCTTTCGGGGCCAACAAGGAAACTATGTACGTATTGCGGCTCTTTAACTCAAGAAAGGTAGGTTATTTCACGCACAAGCACAAATTCACTCTCTTTTATTGTAGACTTTTATATGTTCCTACATTCAGATATACAAGACTCATAATAAAAGGAATATAATAATATCCAAATATACGTCCATCATAATTCAAAACAATTCTTGCTCATTTTACGATTAAATGATTGCTGCCTTAGATTTAGAGGGGAATTTTCCCAGGCCATAAATGTTTGACACAAAAATATTCAAATATAACTCGTCAACTTGAAAATTAGCAATAAAAATATTAGTGCGAGCTGTATACACCTGTGATTTTAAGTTATAAACCACTGTGATTGCAAATGCGATTTCTATACAAAGTTCGTACATGGTGCCATATAGTAAAGGATTCCTTCGTGCCTTCTAAATATTTACTTAATTACTTATTTAGTGCATACATGTATGTTGCAGTTTTGCAAGGAGGGAGTTTCGCAGTTTCTCTCCTTACTCCTCTACATGTCAACGTGCATGTTTCTGCGTATAAGGAATGAGTATATTATAAGGACCACCTGTTTGACTTATAAGAGCTACGAACACTACTAATAATTACGAAACATTTGATGAAGATGGATGTTTCTGACGAGAAGATTTAGGTTTATTACTTATTAGCACAACTGTCTCAAGTATGCGCGCCACCTGAATGATATTAGCCGTGATCCTCGAATGAATTCAAGGAAAGAGCAAAAACCCGAAAGGAGGAAGGGGCCGAGTATGAAAGTGGTGATATCTGTATTGACGCCTGATATCTTTCTTATCGATAAGCTATACACGTATTGGGCATTTGTTCCTTAAGGTTTTTATAACAGAAGTTTAGTTACTATTGTTTGATTAATTGGAAAGCTGAGGATGGCACATATGAAGTTGGCCTAAATAAAAAAGTAGATATCAGTAGTAACATGACAATCATAAAATTACATGGAAAAGAACAGACAGACAGAACCTTGACGTGACATGATATGGCATGACAGAACTTATTGTCTTTTGATCGCTCTAAGTTTGTTACTCCAATAGTCACTCACTGTAATACAATCGACTAAAATAGTGGAGCAACGAAAGAAGAGTTTGAGGTAGCTAGCTAGCTACATGAATACTATCTCTTCGCTGAGAGTTTCTTGCTTAGTTGCTTGTACTACTAGGTGTGTGTAGGTAGGTACTGCGTTTGATGTCTCACATTTCCCTGTCAGTGGAAGACACATGTGAAAGGGAATGAAACGTCTTAAATTATCTACTACTAAGATTGAAGGGTGAGGAAACTTTGCTGATTTCTTATTTTGAGAATGAAGTTAAAAGAGGTAGAAAATGAAATTGTGTTTTAACAATGCAGCTGCAATAATTGAAAGGATTTAGTGTCCAGGATTTAGTTTATAAGGAGCGGAGGGTGCAAGTAGACATGCCTACTGCATAGAGAAATGTTAGCACTGCAATAATTCCGTTGAAATAGGATAGTGGGGATTAGTGAGGGAAGTTTCTTACAATGTGCCAATAGGAATTGAATTAAAGTAGCAACTGTCTGTAAGAATAGATAGATAGTTGTGAGGAGAGTGGAGGTATGTCGTTCATGGACCAGAGAGAGAGTGTGTGTGTAGGGATGGAAGAGAAAATAAAAGGAGAGGATCCTTAATAGTATTTAACAAGGAGAGGAAGGGACGACACTGACACTAGGAGTCTAGGAGTAGTGGAGTATGTAGGTAGGTAGTTAGTTAGATGCAGTGTAGATATTATAAAAGAAGGGGCAAGTAATAAATACGGGAATTTATTTACGATTAGTGGGGCTGATGCTAAGATTGATGATAATGTTGTGCCAGGAAGGAAAGAAAAAGGATTGGAAAACTACTGTCACATTTTAGTGAGCATTATTTACGGTCTTTTCTCTTTGGAGCTTGAAGAGGGTTTTTGAAGCTTAAGGAAATTGAGAGCGTATGAGAAAAAGTGATAAAAGAAGGAGAAAGTTATTGGCATACTAACCTGTCGTCATATACGAAGCCGGCTTTGAATGAATTCAAGTAGACGATGAAAGCCAAGGCCGAGCTGATGAAAGCGATCCAGTCAACTCTCACCCGGCATTTGCCCATTTTGGTTCTTCTACGCTCCTCGTATTGGATTCCGAAGAATCTGTGGAAATTGGAGAGGAAATCAAATCCAAGCTCCTCTCCCCTCACTCACTTCAGTTTATCGTGACAGAAATGAGAATGGAAAGATGTTCCAAATAGAGTCAACTCGAGCAAGGTCCAATTCCAGAATTACTTCTGTCACCAACCGTTCCTACTGCGACTTGGATATTATGCCGTGCATAATGTGCACCTAACGTCCTCTCCCCACCATCGCCCTATAATTGTCACTTCCGTTTCGATTTCTTCTTCTTCGTCTTCTTCTTCTTCTTCGTGTAGTTAAGTTAAGCAACAGCAGAAATCTCTGTGCAACTACAAATATTACATGTTCTCTCTCTTTCTCACTGTGGAAATGAGTAGCTAAGAGAGCTCAAAGCTCAACTCCCTCCCACAATCTCACATCCGATCTCTTCTCATGTGACGCACATGAGTTTTTATTCCCCTCTTGAATATCATCCAAAAGAATTTCCCTCACTCCCGCAGAAATGTTTGGAGGAAAGTTGAGAGCTGAGAAGAAACTGAGAATTTCTCTTTCCCAACTCCCAATCAAACTTAGTGCATAGTTGCTTGGTGGAGTGGAGAAAAGTTTTTTAAGATACAAACGAAAGTTGAAATTCACTCAAATTCCTCGTGTCCTTCCAAAGAACTGAGAATATTTCCGCTCGCTGCACGATGAACAAAGAGACAGAAGAAGAAGCTTCCAGGGTAATTTGAGACAGATGAAGAAAAGATGAGCTTAGTCCACGACTTGTGGGACAGTAGAATACGAGTCTGTGTCTATGTGGCAGAGGATGACTAGAGAAGGTGTTGATCAGCAGACTCTCCAGCAGTCAATGTGAGTTGGGACAACTCTCTCGCACAAAGTGGCAGACGGACGAATGGAAAGAACATTCGCTGGCGACGTCGCGCGACAAACTGAAACCGCTACTAGATCGATCCGAACTGTTAACCCGACTTTTTCTCTCTGTTTCTCTCGCTCCTTTCCCTCTCTCTGTATTCTCTTTTCGGAGGTCGGATGGAACGAACGTTGCCTGAAGAGTGAGACCCGGGTTTGGCTTCCTTGGCCTGGCCTCGCACATTAACTCAACTCGCTCTCGACACACACACACACATACATACACACACATCCCTGTCTCCCTGTACATAACTGTATACATTCGGATTTCCCCCGCTCACTCCCGTCCGAATTCTGAATCTTCCCAGTTCTTCATATTCGCTTCATTACTAAATATGCACGACAGACGCAAACGCACCTCAACACCACGGAGATGTGCCCTGGTTCAGATTCGCTAAAACAAAACACCACCGACGACCACCACCATATCATTAGCATCCCCCCACTTATTTATCTACAACTATAAGAGACACACATTCGTTGAGTCAGGCAGGCAGGACTGTCAAATGGGACATATTCACCACATGCCATAGATAACGTATCTCTCTCTCGGATTCTGATTTCGGCAAAACCTCCAGTCCCCCCGTCCCACATAGCACAATCCTATCCGACGACGACGACTATCTACTAGCTCATCAAAGATATAAATCCAACCATCACACACCAGAAACAAAACGCTCTCTTATCTCTCTCTCTCCCTCTCTCTACAACTACAACTAAAACTCCTGTGCATGCATATCCTCCGTTAGAGTCACAATCTCCAAATCCAACACAAAATCAACACATCAAATTGATTCCACTGTGCTTCCATTCATTATCTATACTCCTATTATTCATAGCCATTCTCCAACTCCTTTTATGCACTTCAATTAATAAATCTATTCATCCGTGCTTTTATGCACTACACTACAATCAGGCACACTATCTGCTCCAATACCAGACTCACTCACTTTTCACAGGCAGAAGTCTCTCTTTCAAACACTAAAACTCATTTCTTACATCTACATTTACATATTGATACAGAAATCAGGGAATAAGTCTGACTGACATTCTCAAAAATTCATCATTCGTTACACAGTTGTACTATCTGTAGGTACATACACCATTATAGTTAGAAATTAGCATGTAGCCGTAATGAATAGCAAAATTAATATCATCTACTATTTACATATTCGCAAAAATGCATCTTGTGAAAGCAGTTGAGTTGTGGTTTATACAGAAACAATGAAATGAAATGCATCTATGAGAAGTCACTCATGTAACCATGTCACCGTTCTGCAAAAACTTGTCTTATAAATAAATTCTTATTTATAAGACAAGTTTTTGCAGAACAGTTGCTACCGAATTAAATTTGCAAATATTAAATATACCGTTTAACTGATTCGTTTTGCCTGAAATTCAAATAAATTAGTGAAGGTTGTTTATTTTACTCCCCGATTATATATTGGGTATATTTGTTGGAACCGAAATTCTGCACAACAAGCTGACCTATTTTTGCTCAGTTTGCAAGAATTGGCACATCAGGCTAATTATAACGACTTCACTGGACAACTGCGGTGTAATTTATAAAATAGGTTAATGTGCCTATTAATACGCTAGGTACCCTTGTTTTTGTGCTTGGATTCCTATTTACTTCATAGATATTTCAGCAGACATTTTCATCTTTGAAGATCAGGTATGACAGATCATGGGATTACATTTTTTGCAACTGAGTAATTCTTTTGAAATATCAATGTTTGTAGAGTGAATATAAACATTAATGTGTACCTCTAGTAAAGTGACGTTTAGCTTTGGCTCTTGCAACTAGTATCCACGAATTAATTATATATATTTCAGGATGCCGGTACAGGTCGGAAGAGTCCACTTGTCCTCGATCATATAGAATTGAACAATTTTGAAATCTCAAGTTTATTTTGAAACTAAGTGAAAAAAGTGAATGAAAATGAGGTGGACTTTCGAGTGATAACATAAAATCTTGTCCCCTATTGGAACTTTCTATGCCGTAGGACAAGTGGACTCTTCCGATCTGCAGACACTGTAACCTGTGCAACTGTATCATATTAATAACAAACCTACCTAAGCTATAGACAGGGGAAGTTTGGTGAATGAATGTTTTAAATCCGTAAAGTGATTGGGGAATGAGTACAGTCGTAGATAATAAAAATCAGCTCTCTTGTGACAAGGAACCGACCTGATGTGCGTATACCTTTAATTGGCTTGCGAAAACGCTTTCATGATGTCCGTCGAATTCACTCTGAATAAATAGGAAGATGATTGATGGGAAACTGAAATTGACTGTCTTAATTGCTTCGTCCCCCTCCAAAAGAAACGAAGGAAAAAGTACACGACTTGTTTCAATTAGTCGCTCCTTGACAATCGCGAGTAAATAAATACTACGGAGCTTGACAGAGAAGAATCGTCTGTGTAGCTTATTTATTTTTGGGCATTATTTTTTGATGGCCACCTTCATAGGAACTGTATAGATAGATGGGTAGTAGTGGTAGTATTTATGTATATTGGTGTCTTATTTCATATCTAAAGTTGCCATTACCCTAGAATATCGCAAATAATTAAAAATTTTCGAATTATTAACCACAGCTTTGCCAATCTCAGTATTATTTATATTGGAAATGAGCCTAATCTCCCTGGAACGTTTTTTGAAAGCATGCTCAAAGTCAGGAATTAAATAGTAGAAAATGCAGTAAAGAAACAAAAGAGTCTATGCCGTAGCTCACTGAATGTCTACTTGAAAATGGCGAAGGATTTAATTGCCTTAGATTAAACATGCACTACCTACAAACAATAATATAAACATGTGTATACTATTTGGAGGATATGTTTTCGTGTCAACTGAATGTAATTTATTTAAATAGGAAGAGTGTGCTAAAGCAGTCAGCACTCTGGAGACAGAAAGCATTTAATGTATTCTTTGTGAGAGAATTGAGAGAGGAGTAGATTGGAGTTTGAATGGAAGATATATACGATGCCATTAGACAGATATCTCGTCATAAAACGAGGAAATAAAAACTTCCATTATCCGAAGCTGACTGGCCGGCAGATCTTCGTGATTTTACATTAGAATACTTCTGTATTGACTCACAATCAGAACAAAAGCAGGGGGAATGCATTGAATGGGTTACATACATATTACTGTACACAATGCACACACACGAGTTTGTAAATGGGAAGCAAGGCCGAAGGGTACTTTCCCTAGTGCTACACGACCGTGTGTAGCCTAGGTACCTATACCACATGCTCACTGCATATTATAATATAGAAATAATGGGATGGATGGAGGATTGGAGAGTCTAAGTATACGCTACAAATGAACATGAGTGTGGAAGTCGGGATTCGTGCTGCAGAGGAGCACACGGAATCCAAGGGCCTTCCTTTTCGCTTTCATTTTTCTTCTCCCTACGCTGCCCTGGCCTTCCCTCCCGTCTATCCATCTAACATGACACTCAAAGTCCCATCACATCACATCAATTTCGTTCGATTCGGATTCGACGGCAATAAAAGAAGTTTAAGACAGTCTGCCTGCACTGCAGTGGATTCCACGATTGCTCTGCTTCCTTCGGTGGGGATACCTAGCCATAAGATGCACAAAGGCACTAGACTACACATATAAAATATACACAATAATATTATTTTAACCTTACCTAAACTCAATGCTGCAGTAGATACTCCATTCAGTGCACTTCTTTTTGGCAGCCACCTTGTCTACAGTGGTCAAAAATGACCAAAATTAGAAAAATAAAGCATTACATTCAAATATGATGGACGAAATTCAATGCAAAGTAACACCTACTTATTAATTATTCCTTTCATTCTACGTGTGATTTATCCAAGATACTTCAGATCCCATGAAAATAGTATTCATAGCCATTGTTACCATCTTTATGTTGGCCATTTTAGACGCTTTGAGCCAAGAAATATTTTAGCCATACGTTTTAACCACTTTAGCATTTTGGACAGTCGGAGTCGGATGGTAGGGTGTCGGGTGGTGTGAGTGGGCCTTCATGAAATCAAGTACATAACACAGTTGAGTGGATATCGGATTGGAAGTACATAATATAAGGTAGCAATCGAAATAATGATTCTGCCAGCATCACGTAATTTAATCGATTGGTGGTATACGTCATGATACTACATACACAATGCAATGGCTGTGAATTCGCTAAGATTAGGTTATAGTGGGCGCTAACTTTTACTAGCTACCTACTTATATACAGATATGCAGCGTCAAAATACGTGCATACACATCACATAATAATTGTAGTAAAGCATTGCAGGGCAGTGCCCGGGTTTTTAGCTACGAGTCCTACTCTACTAGGAAGAAGTACTTTTCAGAAGTAGAATGTTATTATGATGCTCCAGGCTTGGGTCCGTCCTCTTATTATCAATTCTCCATTTGTCGACCATTGAGTATTAGGTTGGCTGCTGGATATAGTTACCCACATATATTTAGGGGGTTTATATTTTATATATATGTGGATACCTACCTAAATTTATATATTATATCTATTATTATATATATAAAGTAGTAGTGGATGGATAGTGGGGCTATGGCTTAATTGTGTAGATCTATATAGGTCCGTTCGCTCAGTGATAGCAATAAGTTTGTTGGACAGTGGATTCGTTTAGTGGGTACGTTTAACTTAGCAGTACGTCCGATTGTATCTATCTGTGTATATCATGCACTGGGCTATTAAGTGCTAGTGCTGGATAGATTTGGTTGGAAAGGCTGGAATCATGACAAGGGTTGTAACACGACTAGGATAGTATATGAGGGGATTTATTAGAGCTCATAGATCAATCGACAGACACTGAGAACCCCATACATGTGTCACAACGGAAAGCCTCTAATTACCCGCATTGGACTCCCGTTCTCTTACCACTTTGCCAAAATCCAAATCCACCAGCTACATTATTACACTTACATTACAACTTCAGCCTCAGACCAGGGAAAATCATATCCTCTGTCTAATGTGTAGAATTGAACACCTATTTCTCCCAAAATGCACTTACATGAGCTGCCCAATATCACTCCTCACGCAACTACCTACCTAACCTACTACTGCTACCGCTACCAACTACACTGACAAATAATGCTTTTATCCTATTCCACTCTACTCACTCCAACTCCCTATAATGTCCCTCTGTTTACATTTTCCGTAGCTAAAGAGATACACAAAACGCTCCTTCACAATTTCATCCATTTATGCAATTAAATAAACCGATAGGTATGTCTGCATTAGAGGAATTTTGCATTGTAACATTTCCATATTCATAAGTAGTGACGATGAGTTCATTACATAATCAAAATGCCCCCAGGAAAATTATTTTCGGTCTTTAAGCTCTTTTAAGTTGTTAACCTTGGCACTTTTCGTTGTGCCCAATTCAAAGAAAGTAGAACAAAATGAAATGCTAACTATAGTGTCTATCACTACAAAAATGAAACGTTTCATCATCATTCGAAACCACAGGGATATTTTAATGAATCTATGGGGTTCATCGACGTTTGACTCACCTAATTCACGATTCGGTTACTAGTGGTGGATTTTAAATTCTGTAACCATCTTGTGTATGCTTTACACATTAAACATTAATAACAGTAAATTTTCCTTTAAGCGTGCTTTTTGGCAGCCGCATTGCTCGTACATCTTCGTACGTTACGCCTATTTATTTGTGCCATATAATATTATAGTCTGAATTGGAATTCCATGTGGACATTATATAATTTGTGGAAACTTTTATTTAATGTAAAGTCATAAATCAATTAAAGATAGTGACAAAGATCTATAGGATTACTACTCATGGCAATAATGGAATGGATATCTTGTTGAAAAAGGCTCGCCGACCAACTGTGTTGTTTTAAGTTTTCGGAAGAGCAGTGCCAATGCCAATTGTCGTGTGTGCAGTCTGCAACTTAACATGTTTGCCGTTTGAAATGCTGTAACGGATCCGATATTAATATCCATGTCTGGCAGTGGGAGAAGAAGACAAAGCATATCCGCCATATCAAGTCATCAACGCCGACTATTAGGATCTAAGGACACTTTGTGCTCATTGTGGCTATGTGCCTGCTATGGTGATATTTCTGTCGAGCGAGTTGGCAAAGGTACTCGCACACTTCAGCATCTGTCCTCCCTCATTTTCTCATTTCCACTAACTAGGTATTTTGTCCGGTCGGGGAGATTATGTTTGCATCCGCATTATTCGGTTGAACGGCGTGTGCATGTAATATTGTGATATTAGAGCAGTGTCCTGTGCATGTCGGCATTGGCACCACATGCCGTTATGTGCTGTAGGCTGGCTAGGACGGGGGAAGTGGGAAACCGTCTGAGACGACTTCAATAACACTTAGGTTACCTTGTTTTGTTCGTTTAGCCGTCATCTCCATCATCCCTACTCTCACACTTGCTCCACATCCTTCCAGTCAACAGAACGACGAAGATGCCTACCTACGCACGAAGATTTTCGAGAAGGCCTTTCATTTTCCGCTTCCACATTTGAGGATGGAAAAGGAGAAAGTCTTCCTTTCCCCTTTTCTGTTACTTCAGAGCGGTAATATTTACATATATTTAACTGGAGCCAACATTTCGATATTTTATAGACTGCAGGGAGAGACGTTAGTTTTTAGGGCTAACTTCAAGCACTATCTGTAGATACACATACAGTATTCTTGTGGCATATAATATCAGTTGAGTATATGGAGCTTTAGCTAGCTACCTATTTTAATCTAGATTTCTGGAAAAAGGTATAAAATGCACGACAATAAACGTATCTAATGCTATATATATGTCTAAGTAGTATTTTTGAGTGGGAGAGGGAGGGGTGCATTGTAAAATAAGGTAGCTACTATATATAGCGTCCGAGTAGTGGTGATATTAAAACTGCGTGGATGGGAATGGCATAATATCTGTAAGTATATATTGTTGGAAGAAGGTATGCAATGCAAATCCAAGTTTCATTTGTAGGAATGAAAGTGAAAGGAGTAAGTATCTAAGTTTGTAAACTGCTAAGTGTAACCAAGCCGTTTTACTTTCTCGTCTTTCCCTCTCATCATGTCTTCTGTGCAGTGCAAGTGCAACCAATCACTTGAAACTTGTCTAATATGCACTAAAAATCAAGACTCCTTCCCCAACATGAATGCCTCCCTGACTCTATAATAGCGCATTACTTTTTTCCGCCGCCTCTCTCTCTCTCTCTCTCTCTCTACCCTCATCTTATCCTTCCTTTTCCAGCTAAATAAACCTGATTGAGATACCTTATCTCTAAATGAGTCCATGAGAATCCTTAGCTACATAAACGTCTCCTATCTCCGCTCCTAGTAGATGTGACTAGCTTAGCTCCACACTAGTCAAAGTTAGCAAATGTGGCAAGCAGTAAGTAGCTAAAGTACCCACTGAGAAAAAGAGGGAAAGTGGTGGAAAGAGAAAGCGAGGTGGAATGAGACAACGTCGGGACGGTTCTTTATTCTGGCTCTACATATTGCTACACGGCGTAAGTGCAAGTCGTGTAACGAGAGTCTCTTAGTTAACAGATACGCAGCAGTGAACAAGTCATTACATATTAGTTATACGCAAGGCAAGGCAGTGCATATTATGCAATCCTTGTGCTATGCCATATCATAACATATATTTTAATTTCATCTCATTCTCGTACTATCACAGATGTTCCACTCTTTTTATAACCAAGTCCAATTCAACGCCATACATTACGCTATCACAGTTCACGAGCTGACTAAACTAAGTACTAACTTCTTCTTATAATATATGGAAGTTTAGCATCAAATGAGATGTTTTCACTCTCTCTCTGCCCCTTCTCCACTTATCTGATTCAAATGTGTAATTTAGATATATCTGTTCTAATAAAATGTATGGCACTCTGCATACTGCCTACACGCTACTAAAAGTTCTGAAAGGAAATCCTTTGCTGAATCTTTGTGCTCTTTAGATGGAGGAGATAGGAAATATTTCAATACGCTCACGGTACACTTTTCCTAGTAATAATAGTTAGGGAGTCCGCAATAGTGCATTAGCTATAAACCTTTCCTAAATGTGCTAATATTCATTTCTAATACCTAAATGACTCTGTGCCATTTCGCTTTAGCTGAAACTTGCTTAGTAATTACCCTAACTGAGTTACACACATTACGTGTGACATGACGCATGAAAGGAGTGCACTATCAAAAACATACGATGAACTAATGGTTAATGCTACATTTGATGCATGTCTCTCTAATGCCAACTGCTACGTAGCCACCTAATCCGTGTATTAGTTAATCCAATACTCTGCCACGTGATTTTATACAAACCTTTTCTAATTATGCAATACTTGTGATCAAACAAATACTAATTTACAGACTAATTTATATTTATAATTCTTAAGGAACAATTAAAAATATACGCTCCACTATTTTTATCAGGATTGGGATACTCTTTTGCTTCGATTCTTATTTTATTCCACGTAGCTCTGCGTGCATGTCATAATCGTCAGTGTCACTACTCGTTTTCCTATAGCGCCTGAAATGGAAGGGTAAATAAATGTTGCACAATTTCAATTTACGTTAAGTAATAAGCCCATAAAATATTTTGCACGATATTTACTTGGTAATTGCTTCCAGAATATCTTTTAGTGGGGTCCCTGCCACCAAAACCATAGCATTTAAAGAGCTCTCAAGTTGATTTACCGACTGTACATTTGAGGAACAAACTTTAAACAAACCTAAGCACTGGGTCACAAATCAATTAAAACATCATAATGTGCGTAATTATGCTGTCCAACTAAAGTACATGTGTTTTCCTTCCTTCACGACTCGAACTTTCTCCAAAGATTCTCTGGAGTGAGCATATTAGCCTGCCCTGAAATTAAGTTATGAAAATTATTCACGTCATCCGCTAATGATATTACTTCTTATTACTTGCTCACTCTACTCCTGCCAAATAACTGCATAGAAAGTTTGCTCACAATTACACGAAATTAGTAATGAATTATCAATCAAATCAGCACCTTTTATCAAAATCACACAAACACGCAACAGCACAAGTTTGTCGCTTTAACTTTACGTTTCTACAGCACAACACTACCTGAATTCGGAGCAATGACGTAGCTATCCTGTATATATCTCTAAAACTTGACTGGACTGGTGACTGCTATAATAATATTATAATACCACTTGTAAAGAAAGAGGGCAAATGTTTGGTTTATACTTTGAGATTCATTCCTCGAAAATTGCGACGGAAGTGTATATTATTTGATCTGATCTGCTTATAGAATTTGCAACTTCAACTTACACAACACAAGTTCATTTAAAGTTTTATGCACTGATTATTTATTACCATGAAATTTCTGCAGTGGGAATTGACATGCAATATATTCCAATTTGTTGTTTATTTAAGGGGCATTGTGGCTTTTTATTTTTTAATTATATTAGCAAGAAAATTATTATGATAGGAAATAATATTATTAGATATACATACATAGTATAATATAAAAAAGTAGGTAAGTATATTAAATAATAATAATATGAGAAATGGCTTGAGAATTTCTTGCAAAACGGAGGAAAGGAATTTTCATTTGACAGCACAAAGTGAAAAGGGATTTGACTCACATGACTGCAATTCAAAGTAATATATTCTTAACACGGAACATGAATTAGTGGAATAGCTGCCAAGAAAGTCTATGGCAAACGAGCTGAGTCTCTATTCATTTGAGGAGAATGAAATTTCAGTTGTAAAAATAAGGTGCATAGAAGTGAAGCGAGTGTCATATGAGAAAAGAGACGAGAAACAGAAATCTAAAGACAGTAAAATAATAAAAAGGAAAAGAGTGATATGATGTAATGCTACAGCTTTCCTTGCACAGAGTCTAGGCGGGCGGGCGGGTAGGCAGGCAGGCAAGGCTAATAGACATGAAAAGCAAGTTTTTCACATTCTCACAATGGCCCACATAGATACAAGATACAACTCATGCAATGCAACAAAGAAAGTCAGAAAGAAAATGATTCCAGCATTATAGTTCATGCACTTACTTAGAAAGCTACACACACACACAGAGCCATAGGACTCTACACGAAAGAGAGAGAGAAATTTTTCTTAGCTACTTGTCTTGGTGAAAGCAAATAGGTAGATCCTGCCTGCCTGACTATATCCATTCTTTATTTGTAACATTTTGTTGGGCTGTAGCGTAGTAGTTAGCTAAAGGTAGTCATGAATCGTTGCAATTACAACCTGCTATATCCATTACAATAACATAAATAGAAAAAGAGTCACGCAGTCACTCAAACAAATGAAACAGCTCAATAATCGTCGTATTAATAACAGAACAGGCAGCAGCGTGCCTTTCCTTTCCTCTCTCAGCTCATTCATGCACAAATGTATAGACTCGGCCCGACAATACTCTTAGCGGGCATTGTACATTAAAACTTTTACATTAAATGTCTTTCGCACATTATCTACAACATGCAGTCAATGGATTTCCTCACAATGCAACTAGGTAGGCAGCTATATCCATGTCACAGTCCCTTCACTTCCTTAACAATAGAACGTCCACTCTTCCAAAAGACTTTCCCTCTATCTCTTCTCTTTGACTTCAACTTTATTAAATTGGATAACAAACATTCTCGTGTTCCCTAGGATAAGGAAAATAGCAAATGATTGCGATTAAATTGTAACTGAAGAAACGTAAAGAATGTCACACATTGCTGTCCATCCAATCTGTCGTAATACTTGGCTATTATAACACCTGAAACTTCTCAACACTCCTCATATCAGCTTAATTGTTCCATAATGTGCCTCTAAGCTTATTGTCACTTAGCACGATATATCGACACATACAAAGACACGACTCCCGAATAGAAAAAGATAATAATACATTAATTATTACTATTATTATAAATAACAACTGCCTGTGACATAGTTTACTATTTACTTCCTTTAGAATATCCATTATTGCCCGTTATAGATCTCAGATTCACTTCAATAAAAATCGTTTCTTATCTGTATAGATTTCACAAAAATATTTCCAAGTAAGTTTCAAATACTACTTCGGTATTTGTTGAGTAAATTGAATTTATATCTGACTAGTGCCACTCCAGGGCATGAAAAGGGCTGCCTTTTGACTTTTTGCCCTATTGCCTTTTTGCTTGCCTTTTTGCCTATCAAAATGAGCAAAA
>JABASI010002399.1:0-19905 GCA_019776505.1 Tomocerus nigrus
CTTACTACCTATTACAGCTACATATAAACTTAAAATTTTGCAGAATCGCAAGTTATTTATAATGCCAATGAATATTCAATTTTACATTCCGATTAGTTTATGATGGTGCAAGTTATATTGATGAGTAAGCAATGAACTTTTGAGTTTAATTTCGCTGTCATTTGCTTTTCCTGATCAATCTCATCCTGATAACGTTCACTGATGCTTCATAATATATAAATTAATAGAACTGACAAATCAAAACCTCCTACTGACCTGCTTACGTAGCAGAATAATTATGATTTCTACTCATTATGGACGAATAAATAAATTAATCTGGAGAATAAAAATCCTAACTGTAACAGATAAATCTAATGTAAAAAATATGTATTTGGGAGTTACATTTGCATGTTTCAGCACTACGACAACAGCGTTGGCAATTCGCATGAATTCCCTTTTTAATCCTGTTCACTTTATAATGAATGGCCTAAACATACTACCAATCAAATCCTTCCCATTTTGACAAAGCTCAATAGTTTTAATTTTTAACACATAATACCACCACTCACCACTGAACATGCATTAGGTAAAAGGATATGATAAAAAAGTTATTTTATTTTTCCAAATGTCACCATATAGTCACCAAGTCCTTTACAACCGAATACCAAAAAAAGTTATCATGATTTAAAAATTTAATGGTTTATTTTAAGCTCAAAAACGAAACACTCTAACAAAAGAAAAAATCGGGTTGATGCTTTAAATAATGCTCCTTAAATCAAAAAGTTAAGTACAAATTCAAAAGTCGAACATTATCCGGAGGTATTGAAACCAGAAATAATTATAAAATGTAATATTTTGTCCCTTACATATTTAATATACATACCTAAATCCGGAGGTATTGAAACCAGAAATAATTATAAAATGTAATATTTTGTCCCTTACATATTTAATACTTACATACCTATTTATTGCTTCTGTTGTAACTTGCAATTTACACTCTAAGGTATACTATCCAGAAGTAGCCATAATTATGGCATGCATGCATAGGTAGGTAGGTAATATATTATTGGTGTAGCTGTAAGCATAGTGACCTGAAGAAATGTATTTTAGTATCCATGGGCAGGGCACAATCTTATCAATCTTTAGCTTGTTACTAATATCACTATATGGATATAAAGTTATGAACAATGTAACTGACTAACTCCTTTGCCGCAAATTATTATTTGACTTTTACGTGTGTGGACAATCCCAAAGGTTTGATATTAATCGTCGAAAATAAGTATTGATGCTTTACTTACTTGGGGCTAATGTTGACTATATATATTAGTTTAATCTTGACTACCGAAATGATTGGACTGCAGAAGTTGTTTTACTTTGTACTATTCTGTAATATTGCAATGACAGGCTGTATCATTTAACTAACTAATGTAGTATTATAGATTTGATTCCAATGCATACAAGATTGCTTATAAATATATGCATTTCACATGAATTTACTTTCTACATATATTTTATAAAATGTAAGGAATCGGGTTCGGGACTATGTACTGTGTGAGGGGGGCACTAAACGGTTATCATATCATACGTAGCAAACGTAAATCGAGNACTAAACGGTTATCATATCATACGTAGCAAACGTAAATCGAGGATCCATTGGAGAAAGCATTACAAAATACGGCTATGTTTATAATGTAATGATATTCCAGATTCCAGAATGCAGTTAAAACATTCATATCCTAGTTTACGATAAATATAATATGTATCATTTTCCCGCGCCATTAAATTCTGAATTCTCGTAAGCTTGTAAGCAATATTTTCTTACTGATATGAGTGTGACTTGGAAATGCCATGTTCTGTTCTGGATGTAAGATGATGACGATAACCTTTCTGGTATCAAAGTCTTTGATCCTTCGAAATTGAGTAGGTACGTTACGTTATGGATCGTTCACGGAGAACTCGTATTGATGATTTGAAGGATCCTTTGAATAAAGAAAAAATTGTTCTGGAAGACATACATGAGCTATCAAAAGAAACTTTCTGTTATGTCGGTACCCAGATACGATATCTCCATTTGCAAATACGATCTCGCCACACCGAGATACGATTTATCCACACCCCTAGATACGAAATCATAGATACGAGTTCTCCCGATACCGTTATGGATGGATGAATTAAATCAACAATTTAATGCATCTCACTTGTTTACGGTCGATTTCGGCCTTGGTTATTGGTTGTTAACTGCGTTAAATGAAATCAATTTTTGACTTCTCTTAAAGCAAATTATTTAGGGGGAATTATTTAGGATTGAATTTCTTCAAAAGTTCTGTTAATTTAATCTATCAGATTAAGGTATTTGGTATTTTATAATAGCTTAGATTGACGAGATTATTTCTATTTTCTGTTCCGCTTTGTGATTATTCTCCCTGAATTAATTGGTTGTAAATGTAATATCCTTTCGTCCATTCCCATCGTTCATTAGAGAAAACAAATAATTTAATAAGGGTGTGGGTGGACTCGGTGGACTATTTAAAATGTGATTAGCAGTGGAACAGCTTATAGAGTATACACTTCAATTTATAGGACAAAACTTTGGCGTTAGTAGACCAAGAAAGAAAGTAGATAGGTATTCACTTTTGAATATTTTTGATCACACGATCTAGAGGTTGCATAGCTACATATTCAACCAATGCTATGTATTGCGAAAACTTTCGCACAAAATATGTTCGAAGTAGAGTCAAAATCTCCAAAAACGAAAATTATTAAAAATTTCGCCCTGTAACCTTTTTTAAAAAAATTGAAAATTTCTAAACACCAAATGACACTCTTTGATTTGATTTGATTTGTTTAGATGATTTTGTTGTCAAGAAATATTGTCAGCTTACATTCAGGCTGGTCTCACACAAAGGACACTCTTTACACTCTTTACTATATATTAAATATCACACATTTTAATATTCCATCTAAGTATAATACATATTTAACTGACTTCTTTAGTACATATTATAGATTACAATATCTACAAATTACAATTTATCAAATAGTTTCTATCATTTTATCAATTACATTATAATATTTTTATGATCATAATGTGTTAAGCGCTAAACCAGCTTATGATAATAATACCTACCTAGGCAATAATTTCGTTTGCCATTTTTCATTTGTCAAATAATTCAACCGGCCCTGCGCAATGCTAATGTATATTATTATGTTGGCAGGGATGCGGATGTAAATGTATAAGAATGTAGTATTTAATGGATGTAATGTAGTTGAGTCCTGGTATATGCATTACGTAAGTATCCAAGATATTCTATCTTACAATTAGCCATTATCTCCGTCTCTCGTCACTTTTATAAATTGTTTCGGCACGACGTGACCTTCTTCATCCTTGCTATAAGTAGCAAAGTACTAAGTCCAGAATTTAATTGCCAAATAACGTAACTGAATGGCGCAGGACATTACTCCTTTACACATTATAATTAGATACTATATGAGTTACAATTTTATCATTATTATTCTGGTTCAAAGGTCTATATTTATGGCCTACCCTCCGAAGAAATAAACATTGCATTCGTCCTTTGCGTATTAGATCGATTAGTTAGGTAGGTATCGCATATCCATATCCATATCATATTATATAAAATATCGATCAATTTTTAGTAAGTAGCTAAAGTAGTCGTAAGTCTCGTAAGTCGTAGCGTAGTAAACACCAAGCTTATAATATATACCATAATAAATCCTATGAATTGAAATAATAACAATTATAGATACACCTCTTCTAGATTAGATTGGTATTCGTGTGACCATAATAAATAATATAGTGGTACACGGATGATTGGCATGCATGTTCCTCTTCATGAAAACATTCTTGCCTTTCATCGAATCCACCCGACAACCTAAACTTACCATACCCAATACCCGACGTCCTCCCACCCGCTGGCTGACCGACAACCCGAAAGAATGGTAGCACTAGCAATAGCAACGACCGGCAAGACTAAAATGCCCACCCTTCGGAAAAATTCCCCACCTTCCCAAACATCGAAATTAGTTTATTGTAGCTTAAATTAGGGTTAATTGGTGGGTGCGGAAAATTCCCCACCCTACGAGTGGGGAATATTCCCCACCCTTTGAAATTAGGTTATTTTAAGTTAGGTTAGGTTAGGTTAGCATTTGATGGGGTGGGGAATTTTTCTGAAAGGGTGGGGCATTTTAGTCTGGCCGTATTAACGACTACGCGACGACATGCGAAACCACACCTGTTGGCATGACTCAACGTAGGTAACATATTATCCCTTGGTCAAAACAAGCAAGCTGTACAGAAACCTCACCAGAATGTAGAGGACATTGAAAACATTTTTCGTAACAACATTGAAATACAATATAATTATTACGTTGAACATTTTTGGAATATTCCGTGCAAATTTTAATTGCTTGGACGAAATAATAGTATTCAGAAAATTTTGTTGAAAATCCTATTATTTGACTTCAAACGTGAAAACTATAAATGTCCCAAGATGGGCTTAGCTGTAGCACTGCACTTCTCATCGCATGGTTTGTCCGTATTTGACCACATGGTTGTAAGTATTACTCAATCCTAATGGATTACCCATGAATTTCTCTCGACTCACAACCAAACGGTCATCTCTGTTTTTGTCTACGGGCAAAATACTCTAGGTTAAGTGACGTCGAATTCAATGTGGGTGAAACGTCGGGTGGGACGTGAGCCGACTTCGGATGGGGAAAAGTCGAATGGTGCAAGTAGGACGTCGGGTGCATTCGATGAGGTCATTCTTTCACAATCCACAATCCACATGCTGCAATAGCCAATAGAGTTTTTGCGCCTTTCAGTTGAAAATCTAGATGCAGTACACCAACTACAATACTGCTTTGCAAAAATTTCGTTTTTGTAATTTAAATTAGCAATGTACATAGGTATACACATTTATTTTAAAAGGAATTTATATATTTTTTAAATCCAATCCTGTTACTAGCAATAAAGACTAGGTATGTGCATTTAGATCTAATTAAGACATAAGATTAAGTCAATTTCAATCGTAAAGTTATGATAAATACCTAAGGAGTGTTTCTCGGATTCTGAAACACATTTGTTATATGCTTGTTCCTGAAATTGGTTAGTCATAGTGTACCCTCAAAAGAACGATCAGTGTCATTATACAAAACTGAAAACGGGAATTCAAGAATCTCAGTACAAGGAATTTTCAAATGAAAGTAAGAAAATTAATAACTTAGATTTATTTACTAAAATTTTGATTGATTTCATCAGTAAGTCTAAGTACTTTGTTGTTAGTATTCCATTCGTGCTGCAAATGGCTTTCAACATTTTCTGTCGCGATCATCGGGAAAACTGCTGTGGTAGAATGAAAATGATCATCATAATTTATTAAATCAGGGGGGAGGGTCCATTCTTTTAGGAGTAGAGATTTGGCATGGTCTTTACTCGGAAATATAAAAATTTCCAGTTTTACCTCCTCTGTGAAGGGTCATATGTCAGGGATAAGAAGTCGAAGATCATTTCCCCTCTATTCACGATAGACGCATACTAAGCAATTTTTACCATGATCGGAGTCGATCGGGTCAGGAAATGTTGATAGCTGAATTAGAAATTCATCCTTTCACGAATAATTATGGTAATAGAGGATAACATTATTACCGGTTAAAGTTAATTTTCTAATTTAATAATTTTAATATTTTTACAGTTTGGCGAAGAAACCACAAAGGCTGAGGATGGAGTTTCAACGGGTAACGGATGTTGATGCCTAGCAAACATCTTACTAAGCCCCCGGAATATCTATAAAGCTAACATTGATAACCTGAGGAGACGATACGATTTGTTAAGTCTCTAAAACCTATTAATAGATCTGCTTCTGCATTAATTTGAATAAGTTTCTCATATCTAAAAGCAATTAAAATGAGGAGCCGTACCAATTCTGGAGTTCGGCTTGATTACTATCAAAGACTGCTATACAAAACGATTCTGCGATACCAGGTTCGCTGCTTTTCTTATTTAGTCAGACACGCATTTGCAGTTTTCTTAAAGTTTTAAAACGGGCTCAGATTAATGTTTAAATATTCATTTGGAATTTCATTAAAATTGAGTTATCATTTTATTAAGTAGCATACAATCCAAATTCAAAAGTAATATAAAATAATTTCACGTGTGTTTCTTTTGACATTATACATAGGTTTACAATGAAAAAAGATAAAATTTTAAAATTTTAATTCTTAGGACCCAGTAACAGGACTGTTCCCTGCGAGCTCCACAAATAAACATGCTTGGATCAGAGACAATGTTTACAGCATTATGTCTGTATGGAGTCTCTCGATGGCATATAAAAAGAATGCGGACATGGATGAAGATCGTGCCAAAACCTATGAACTGGAACAGGTAAGCATTATTTATAAGCATTTAAAAAAAATATTTAAAGATATGTAAACAATATTATGCTGTTAAAGAGTTGCGTGAAACTGATGAGAGGCCTTCTAATGGCCATGATGCGTCAGAAGGATAAATTGGAAAAGTTTAAAACTACCCAGTCACCACTGGATGCCATCCATGCAAAATATAGCTCAGAAACTGGTCAAGTGGTTGTTGGAGATGGGGACTGGGGCCATCTTCAAATTGATGCCATTTCTCTTTATTTGCTAATTTTGGCTCAAATGACAGCATCTGGTATGTGATGATTCTGATGATCTTTGTTATCGTATTTGTACTAATTTCAATCCTACTCTATGGTTTATTTTTGTTTTTCTACAGGACTACAAATAATATTTAGTCTTGATGAAGTCGCATTTATTCAGAATCTCGTTTTTTACATTGAATCTGCTTATTGTGTTCCGGTAAGCCAAGCCAATATAGAAGATCAACCTGTTGCTATTATTTATTATGATAATCGTCTGTTTATTCAAAGGACTACGGTATGTGGGAGAGGGGTGATAAAAGCAATCATGGACTTCCGGAATTAAATGCCAGCTCAATTGGCGTCGCAAAAGCTGCACTAGAAGCAATGAACGAGTTGGATTTATTCGGAGCTAGAGGAGGACCTTCTTCTGTGATTCACGTTCTAGCTGACGAAGCTCAGAAGTGCCAAGCCGTTTTGCAGTCAATGCTGCCACGAGAATCCAATTCGAAAGAAGTAGACAGTGGCTTGTTGTCTGTTATCAGTTTCCCAGCATTTGCAGTTGATGATCCTGATTTAATTAAATTAACACGGCAAACGATTGTGTCTAAACTGAGAGGGCACTATGGCTTTAAGAGATTCCTTCGGGACGGATACAAAACTCCTAAAGAGGATCCTACAAGATTGTATTATGAACCTTGGGAGCTACGAATGTTTGACAACATTGAATGCGAATGGCCTATATTTCACTGCTACATGCTTATTGATGCTTGTTTTCGAGGTGATAAAGATGCGACCCTAAAATATAGTGAAGCCTTGGACGAGGTACCTACACATAATAATTAATTATTCGTTGGAGTTCTAGAAAAAACCAGACTACATTGGTATACTTTCTCTAATCAACATTAAATAAACAGATAGTAATAAAAACTGAAGACGGCCTTCGCTTAGTGCCCGAGTTATACGCTGTTCCTGCGGATTTAGTGAACGAAGAGTATAAGCGTCCTGGTAGCCAAATCCGGGAACCTCTGGGAAGAGTCCCTTTTATGTGGGCTCAAAGTCTTTATATTGTCGGGAAACTTCTGCAGGAGGTGATAACAATTAATAATTGCACTACTGAATTGCAATAAAGTTAACTAGTATTAATACGCCGATAATAATTCACTTTGATTTTAATTGCCGTTTGTACTGATAGGGATTTCTTGCTCCTGGGGAATTAGATCCTCTAAACAGACGCCTATGTTCGGAGAAAAAACCAGATGTAGTTGTTCAGGTGTGTTTTTGACATTAATTGGTTTATCGTGTTAAATTTCTGTGAAATTTAAATAATATTTTTATTAGGTTGTAATATTAGCAGAGGATAAAGAGATTCAGGAGAAGCTCAAATATTTTGATATCAGTGTGCAGACTATTGCAGAAGTAGCTCCAATTGAAGTGCAGCCTGCCAGAGTTCTAAGTCATCTGTATGCTTATTTAGGTACTGCAATGATAAAATAATTGTACTCAACTACTGAATACAGTTTTAGTGAAGTATAATATTCTTTTAACAAAGTTTCAAAAATTTAAAGCTTTTTGATTTTAAAGGTCGCAATAAAAAACTCAGTCTGTCTGGTCGAAAATCGAGGGATGTTGGCATTCTCTGCACAAGCAAGCTATATTCCTTACAGGACAGAATTTTTGCATTTACTCCTCAGGTTTGACAGTTTCTTTTTCACGTTGGCTTAATATTCCGTTTCATACATACCGATGATTTTAATAGAAAAAGTAGATAGATAGATCTAATCTATACAGGAAGGTTAGCCAATTCAAACCTAAGTAACCACTCTTAACGATGTTACTACCCTACCATTTGATGATTATTCTGTCCTTCTGTTGGAGTAGGATTTGTTTAATTGTATCAGAAGGAAATGAAATTAATGGAAGGGCGTAAAATTACTTAAATCGCATTATATAGTTATCCGTTTTATTTCCAATAGTTTAATCTAAAAGCTTCATTTAGTAATTTTTTGTTTATTTATTTTATTTATTTATATGCATTTTTTTATTTTGTGGCGTTTGGCCTTATATTTGAAGTAAATAGTTCATTCTTGTCTTACTTCGATATCAATGTGCCATGCAATAAAATATTTAGCAAAGTACAATTACTCGTGTACTCGGCAATATGTTGTCCAGTAGTTTGTGTGGCACCAAGTATGTAACTAAAGAGAGTAGATTTGATATTTGTATGTTGTCAGGCAATTGATTTGTATCTTTTTAAACTAGTCCATTTCCAGATTGCTTGAAAGTAAAGGTAATCTAGGGCGGTGCTTGTAATTTTTGTAGTTGATGGACCAACAAAGGTTTTACATCGCTTCTGACTATGATTTGATGATCGACAACTTCAAAAACGAGCTGAATTTCTTGAAATCTTCCTGGCAAAACGTTCTAGGCCGACCTTTGGTCGTCTTTACGTTCAGACAAATTCATCTCGGTTAGAGTTTGTTTTAGCCCTGTTATTTTTCGTTTCGGGTTTAGTCAGTAGTTTACAATCTGGCTTATTTACTTGCATTATTTTCGCAAGTAAAGCGGTTGCTTGAATGACAAGAACTTGGTTTCGGTGCATGTGTCTGTTAGCATGAGAGAATGTACAAATGGATGGCATTAGTTTCTTGTCAATTTTTGTGTATTGTGACGGACAAAATTACTGCAGGCTATTTATTTTAGTGTTGTAGTATTCATATGACATTACAGCTATATAGTTATAAGGAAAAGGGTATTACTATTTAGTGAACTGGTTACCTAGATTTAGTATGGAAAGGCAATAAGGGGTAGAGCTGATGACTTTGTTGAAACATTTTAAGTACGTGACATTAGGAATTGTTTCCATGTTTAAAATTTCTGGGCAGAGTTTTGACTTGGAGGAGAATTACATGATGTATGACTCGGCCGTTTTGGCTCACAATTTTGAAAACGACTTGGCTTTTCTTACTAACAATTGGAGCAGTTTCCTTGGCAGACCTACTGTCACTTTTGTCGTTAATTCGTCTTTATTGAAAGGTAATCTTTATTAAAAATGCGCGCACCAATATTACTAAAATTCAAGTTTTGCACATTATCAGGCAACAATTTCAGCATTAGATGCTGATAATTTAGATTAATGTAAAATGAACAAAAAAAAACTTGAATAGTACTTCTCTATTAATAGTAACATTATTAACAGCTTGAAAACTAATAAGGATTCAGGTTCATTTTTAACACCTGACATTTAAAAGTTGAGATGGTTTATTGTAACGGACCTTATTGCTTGCTGCCAGTGAATTAACCGTTTGCGACTTGCTGAATTGACAATGGTCGTGAGTCATGACCATGACTGCTCGGGGAATAATTGAGTGCCACTGCCAAAGTCTAATACAAAATTATTTTAGAGCTGATTTCTATTTCATGAAGCGTATTTTCATGTGCGTTTGATGTTTTTATGTTAGAGGATGGAAAAGTACCAATGTCAATCATCACCACGATTAAAAAACTCCGCAGTGGATACACAGTAGGCACAAGGTTAGCAATGCTCTATAAATTTTAAAGCTAAATACTACAAGTTTGTTCTTACTATGATTATAATTTGTCTCTTCATTATTCTCTACAGAGTGACCCTTGGATATCTTCAAGATTTCTTAAGTACATCTTGTATAACCAATCTAAGTTTTCTGGGCAGTGTCGAGGAGGGTATTCCTGAAAGTATGTTCGTCTGAGTAACGAGTTAGAATAATTATTGTCAAGTTAAACTTGTTTAAAAATATTGGGATTATTTCATTTTGTAGAACTCCACCCCAGCGTGCAAGAATATTTAGAAGAACAGCTACAAAAGTCGTTAGCATACAAAGTCAAATTACCAACTGTGGCAAAGACAAAATTTGTTGGGTTAAAACAAGGGAAAAAAATAAACTCTGGTCGTCGCATGTCATTGAAGGGAACAATCAAAAGAACTCGTTCTATCTATCGAGGTACATTTTCACCCTTAATTTTTTAAATATTAACCTCATTCATTATCTGCAAACATTTTTGAATCATATGGTTCAATTTGTTTTTGTGTCTTTTATGGCATAGATGAGCAAACAGGTTGGAAGGAGCAAAGGAGTGTATCCCCACCAGTTTTTAGTGGGGCAGGGAAGTCAACTGAAAGAAGTCCTTCTCCCGAAGAAGTAGTTAAACCTAAACCTCTGCCAGACTGGTCAACTATTACTCGAGTGAGGTATAATGCTATTTATATACAAAAATATTTATAAATGATTAGGTGTGGCGAATACGTACTAATACGTAGGACCCAAAATAACCTCTTACTACCATAGTCATAATTGCTTATATTTATTTTTTTGCGCAAAATTCTGTCTCCTTCTAGAACATTTGCAACAAGATTTATGCCACTGGAGAGTTGGAATATACCTCCATGGTATAAATGTTTGTTTTAAAAGATTTTGATTGAAGAGTGGATTTGTGCAAAAAAATCAAATGTACCAACGGGGTTAAATTCTGTGTATCCTACAATACAGTACCTAGACCTACTCAAAAGTATTGACTTTTCTGATTTTTATCTATAGTTTTCCACCTAAAAAAACGTAAGAACGACAGAATAAGTATTTAATAGCATTCATTGTACGTAGACATATTTGCCGTAAATCATTAATGTAAATTAATTTAAATCTCTGGGCTAGTTGCTGTGCATGACATGTATTGCAGTAGGTATTTATTAACTGCAATAATGCTATTAGCGGTAATAACTTTTAAGAAGCCGTGGTTGCTAATAATTTTTTTTCTAGGACTCACTCTGACGCCCAATACGAAAATACTGAAGTGGATGAGCTAATAACAATGCTTAGAGAAACAGAAGTTCCCGAAGAGCAAGGAGATATTCTCCATTATCTTGTAGTAACGCATGGATTGGATTATCATACAGGTTTAAACCTCTCACTTGGACATTACCATTTACTCGGGTAAAATATATTTTCTGTCAATTTTTTAAAAAATATGTGTTTTTGTTTTAAGGGCTAGATGACCAGAAGAATCCGGTAACTGTGAAAGATCTTGTTAAAGGTCTTTATGATAAAGCTTGCCAGCAAAAACTTTGGGGACTTGTTCGACATAGCGCCGGTATCTTATTATTATTCACCCACTTTATTTTATTTATTTTTGAATATAGTAATTACGATTATACAATGCGGTATTTAGAATAGCATTTTTAATTCCTGTTCAACCTGTATATTTGTATTTCTAAAAAGCTTTCACAGTAACTTTTGTGTTATACCAGGTATGCTAGGGAAAAGAGTTGAAGACCTTGCTAAAGCTGTCACTGACTTACTGGTGAGGCAAAAACAAGTAACAGTTGGGATTCCACCTCTGCATGAAAAAACAATAACTGGTCCGTTACCAGAAATTGAATTGAGACAAATCATTCACCAATCGTATGGTGATGACGAAAGCACTGCCATGCTCACTCAAGTAAATATTTAAATGTCATCGAATTGTCTAGCTTTGAGGTTAACTTAATTAATTTCGGAAATAATTTCTATATCTACAATAAATTTATATTTGCTGGGACTTGACAGGAACTCCTGGTATATTTGGCAATGTTTATACGGACAGAGCCACAACTTTTCCATGAAATGCTTCGCCTTAGAGTGGGCCTGATTATTCAGGTTTAAACATAAATATTATTCTTTTAATTATAAATGATTTATTAAAACGAACGTTGTTCTTGAAAGCCTTAATAATTTATTAGGTGATGGCTACTGAACTAGCACGTACGCTAAAGTGTGACGGAACGGAAGCTTCAGAGCATTTACTAAATCTGTCTCCGTTTGAGATGAAAAATTTACTGTATCACATCATGAGTGGAAAAGAGTTTGCAGTTAGCACTTGTGAGTATTTCCTATTTTATTTTTTTGCAGCAAGCACCTAAACTCTTAGTAATTATTAATTATTATGATAATTATTTTCAGCCTCCAGAAGTGGATACAATTTCAGTCATCATTCTGTTGTTAGCACCAAATCAACTAAAGTAAGCAAGGTAATCCCATTAAATAAATACATTTGATATGAAATATCAAGATACATCTCGTAAGTTTGGATCAGAGTTATCATTTGATACGCAAAGGTCTGCAAAAAAAACCTTATTATATGTATATAAACATACTAAAGAATTGATTATAGTTTTACATGGGAATTGTAAAAAATGGAATTTAAGACGTGATATTTGATTTTTCCTTCATTATCAGGGTCACATAGATACTCTATTTTGCCGAGATGTAGACCAGTCCGACGTAGAAAAGCAGCAGGGTCAGTGGCTACGTCGTAGACGATTAGACGGAGCATTAAACAGAGTTCCTCGCGGATTTTACCCACGGGCTTGGTCGGTTTTAGAGAGAGTAAGTGCTGTATTAATGACTATTTAAAAAATTATTCGTTGGATTAGTAACTAACAAAAATATTTTTTAGTGTCAGGGGCTGGCGATAAATGGAAAAGTATTGCCTAATAGTCTTACACAAGAGGTAACTGCTGATTGGAACACTAAAATGCAATTTATGATTAGATTTGTTTAAGAATTTGTAAAAACTAGTTAAAGTACAGTTAAATTTTTTCGTGACCATTATCAATATCGAAAGCCAATTCAAGTTCAGATATGGATATGGATAATACTACTTTGCACCGTTTAATATGTATTTTGCCATGCAGATGACATCTGGAGAATTAAAATTTGCGCTGCGGGTTGAGTCCGTTCTAAATACAATTCCTCAACCAGAATATCGACAACTGGTTGTGGAAACGCTGATGGTTTTGACGTTACTGGTGGAGCATAATCTGACACCGTACCTTGGGGAGATAATACACGTCGAACATCTTACTCATACTGCCAATCGAGTTTTCATTCAGGACCAGGTGACAGAAACTTATTATGAATGTTATAGTATTTTAACAATGTCATGTAGCAAGAACCTTATTATTATCCTTAAAGCCATTTTAATTATTGGGTTATTTATTCAGAGCAAAATCAATGGAGATGCTACTCTATGCTGTACAAAGTTACGGGAGAATGTGGTGGAAGGAGCTAATGGCGGTCTTCTCTGTGGCGGAGCAGCAAATATTTGTCAACATTTTTATGATAGTGCTCCTTCGGGGTGCTATGGAACGATGACATATCTGGTTCGCGCCGTGGCCCAGACTCTCAATTGTCTGCCTAAAGATGGCCAAATCGACTGCAACATTGCTTAATATTGCATAAAAGTGATATTCAAGTAGCAATAATTTACACTTCATGTTTGTGACGATTTTCTGTCGATGTGTAACTTGCTGATTTTAAGCCTAAATGGCTCAACTTAGAAATTGTTGTTGTCTAACTAGTCCTGTCGATTTTAGTGACTTTTTTCGAGACATGCGGTTAGGTATATAGTTTCGATTTGGCAGGTAAATGTCATTAAACGCACAGGAACGTTATATTTACACGTTTAATTAGTAATTAGTTAGCATTATGCTACGAAGTACTGCATGCATTTATGTTTGTTAAATCGTTATTCATTGTGAGGTTGTTGCCTTCCGATGTATAGCTAGTCTACATTACAATAGATGTGCCATAGTATTTTAACAAGACATTTTCCTTACGGTGCCAATAGTTAACTCTTCAAATATATTGTATAATACTTATATAATAATTTGTGCGAATAAAATCACCGAGATATTATCTATACTTGAAAACACAAGTTAATTATTATATCATTATATTCGCTTCCTATGTAAATACGTAAATACAAAGAAATTGTTGCAGATGATGGGTAGGAGTGTCAGATATGCAGTTACTATTCTATGCAAATGTATTTCCATAAAGATGAAAAGAATTACGAAGCATTTGCAAATTTCACTTAGCAAGTTGAAAGATTAATTCAGAAAGGTTAGCAAGTATTTAGTTAACGGTTATGGTTGTTTTATTAGTTGATCACAAGTTGGTCCCTCTACTTCCCGATTTTTACAATTAACATGCAAGACTAGTAACCTAAAATTAATGCCATATAATTGCATATTCAGTTTTTTTTGAATTGCTACATACGTACGTACAAAATTCATTGCTTAGCATAACATTGTACTTGGACGAAAATTTTGAATTCTTAGCACAGTACAAAAATTATTTTAGTTTTATAAGCGGACTTTCAATTAGTTGTGTAAGTTCGGTAAGCATCGCATTTTTATAAAGTTGTAGTTATATCTGTACTCTGTACTACAACGTCATTAAAGAGGTATAAATAGAATAAATACCGAAAATATAATGTAACATCATCTATTGCAAATAATATTGACGATTGTATAACACATTAACAGAATAATACAAAAATGGTGAATATTTCCGAGTTTCATGACAAGATATGAATTATATTATATACCTTCTACATTAATTTTGACTGATCTAGTCTCAAAAACTTTACGACTAGGCACATATAATATTATGATTCTTACTTGTCACAGAGAGATCTAGCATTGCTGCTTTTTATAACTTGAGTTGTACGCCCATATTTAATGTAACTATGTAACGAAATGTTGCTGTTCATATTATGCATGGCCATAGCTTGGAAAATATTATAACAGCACATATAATTTCTGAATTACGATATAATAGAATTCCCCTTTGACATCAGAAAATTCTGTCGTAAAAGCTCACGTCGGTTTCGAAAATTCTTGTGTGAACTGGCTGTGGACGAGCCGGAATATTGTTCCTTTTTACCACGACACGATTCGGTGTAAGATACTGAAACAAACCTTGTTGTTGCAGAGCATGCTGTTGCATCATTTTACTTAAATTCGTCGGCATGGGATCAGTCCAGAAGAAATCGTGATTGAGAGCCGAATCGGCATCAATTCTGTTATTTGGATTGAGCGTTAGAAACTTCTCGAGAATGTCAGCGGTCGTTTTATCATCCGTGTAGTGCTTAAGTAATTCTCTAACCTGTACAGTTAAAATTGTAACTTTCCTTAGAGTCATTAAAATAACAATTATGTAAGTGATCATCACCGATACAACTAGTTAGAGCTTCGAGCTAATGAAAGTGGAAATGCAAAAAAATATTAGAATTTTGACCTTTGGCACATGACCCTTCGGCAATATCAGCGTATTGTACAGTTTTAAATGTTGTACCCCATTCCAAATTTCAGGGTTGATCGATCCACAGAGTTTTGATATTAATTGAAGCATCTGCTGCTCGGTTACTCCTTGAAATATGGGAGTTCTATAAAACAACTGGCAAAAACAAAGGGCAACCGAAATATTATTTATTATGGTACAACGAAATTTAGATGTCTTGATTGGTTGTTATATCATAATATTTGAGTGAACAAATAGTAAATAGATAGATTACCTCGCCCATAATACACCCAACTCCCCAAATGTCAATAGCACTCGTGTAACATTTATCCCCTAACAACAATTCTGGGGCTCGATACCTTTCAAAAACATTCCATATGAAACCATGATCCATATGAAATATGAAAGATTGATCTTTACTTAACAGCTTGAAATGGGAAAAAGTGTACCATAATGTAACAACACGATTTGTGTATTTATTCGGGGTTTCCTTTAGACTCACTGTTCTGGAAAGTCCAAAATCCGCTAATTTTATGATGCCGGCGTTGGTAATTAGAATGTTAGCAGTTTTCATGTCCCGATGTAAAATCTATGAACAATATTTGTCATATATAGTTTATAAAAGTTTAACGAGAAAAAATATTTTTGGTTACCTAAATATTGTGTACCTGTACCTTTTTGACATGAATGTAGTACAATCCATTTAATATTTGCTGAAGAATTCCTTTAATTTCTCCAAAATCCAAGGTAACTCCTTTATTGCACAGTAGACCGGACAAATCATGGTCACAAAACTCAAATACTAAGTAGAATACATTATTTGCACTTCCCCTGTAATTTGAACAGCAAATTTCCAGAAGTCGAACAACGTTTTCGTGTTTTAAGTGCTGCAAAATTTTTATTTCTCGGATAGCTGTCAGTGGGAAACCTTCGGATTCATTCTCCATTAAAATCTTTTTTAATGCCACCGTTTTCGACGTGGTTCTGTGCCGGGCTTTAAAAACCTCGCTGAAAGTTTTAGTATTTTATAAAATCGTAATATTTTTTAATGCATACCTATATCTTTTAAAATAAACACCTACCTACTTAATTTAAATAAATACCTTAAGTGCGCCCCTCAAGAAAGTGTGGCATATTTGAATTATTGACATTTACATGTGAAAGAGACCCTTTTTCAAATCGATATAACTATTGAACGAGTTATCGTATCAAAAATCTGAAATACACAAAATGTCCATAAAGTTACCATCTACAATCATGAATAACAGAATTCTGATTGTAGACTTAGTTTGGAAGTTATGATTTCGAAAAGAAATATTTTCCAATTTCGAGGAAGTATTTTCTTTTCGAAATCTTAACTTCCAAACCAAATGTTCAATCAGAGTTCTGTTATTCACGATTGTAAACAGTAACTTTATGAACATTTTGTGTATTTCAGATTTTCGATATGCTAACTCGTTCAATAATTATATCGATTTGAAAAAGAGTCTCTTTTACATGCAAATGTCAACAATTCAAATATTCCACACTTTCTATACTGGCACCTTTAATTGAATTTGAAGAAATCCTAAAATTAATTTGAATTTGAAGGTTTTGCATTCGCTGTTGGACAACCGTGGAAAGAACAGCGACGCTTGGTTGTCACGCATCTTCAATCGGAATTCCGTAACGGTGTATCCAAAGAAAGTTTGATTTTAAGGGAAGCTAATGAAATAGTGGACTACTTGGGGAAAACCAGGCAGATCCCTACCACTACGATCTAATATATTTAATGTCGCCGCAATAAATACCTTATGGAGTATCGTAGCCGGGCAAAGATATTCATTGACGGATCCCGAGATACTAAAACTTACAAATCACATAAACGAGTAGGTGCTTATAGTTAAGCCATTTATCATTTTTCACGTATACCAAATCAACAAATTAAAAAATCGTATCTAAACACAACAATAATTTAAACTGAAAAAAGAGGTTGAAACTAACGAGTGTTTAAGGATGTAATATTACATGACGTGTAATGATTTGTTGATTTGGTCGACAAAATTGTGTTCTGATTTGACATAGATTGGATTTATAAAAATTGATTTAATCACTTCAAGCGAAAAATTATAACAGAAATGTGAAAGGGGATATTAGGCAATAATAATATACAAGCAATTGATAATTGATATCTAAACTTACGCTAGAAAATTTCTATTTAAGTTTTTTGGCATCTGCTCCTGCGCAAGGGATATTAGTCTTCTTCCCCAAATGGTCGAAAATGTTTCCAAGGTTGTCGGGATTCCAGTATATTGTAAGAAAGATGGAACCAATTTTAAAGTTTATGCAAGAGGCTGTTGACAGTCATAATGAGTCTTACCAAGATGGAATCCAAAGAGATTTCGTTGATTTTTATTTACAAAAGATCAAGAATACACAGGATACCAAATCTTCCTTCTTCGGACATCTTGGAGAGGTAGCTATTATTTTATTATATTACGTTTTTCTTTAAAAGAAGATTACAATTATATTAATTATTTCAGACAAACTTGCGTTTTGTGCTACATGACATATTCGTTGCTGGAACGGAGACAGTGTCTACCACTTTAAGGTGGCTAGTATTTCTCATGGCTCATCATCAGGAGACACAAGAAAAACTAATTAATGAAATTTCTAAACACATGGAAGGACGGGAGCTGCCTTTGTTAGAAGACAGGCAAAGGTAATCCTAATAAATAATATAAATAAATTACTGATTTAATAGCCCTTAGTATTCATTATAATATCCAGCATATACCATACCGTATAACTCGTATTAGTTCGTCCCCTCTCGTTATAGTTCACCCACTGCGAGTGAACTTTTATTTTTTCACGAAAACTTCGTCACCCTCATCGTTTTAATTCACCCCATCGGGGTGAACTATTAATTTTTCGCACAAAAGGGTATGGCGAAACAAAAGGGTATGGCGAAACAAGCGAATCATATTTAATTCATCTTTTGTTTTTTATATCTGTTTACACTATTTAATTACCAATTTTTAGTTTTTAATTTCTACTCTTATTTCTACTATTTTCTCCTTACCCTTCTGGTAAGTTTGGATCGGGCATCAATTATCTTGTAAATGATTGCTAAATGGTCTGTCGAATGAATATATAATAATAATAATAATAATAATAATAATAATAATAATAATAATAATAATAGTTCACCCGGTCCCACTAATACGAGTAATACGGTACCTAATGGTCTAGTCAATAAATATTATGTACTATTATAGACGATCGTTATTAATTGTTGGAATGGTGGATTTTCATTGCCTATTTTAAACGTTTATTTGGAATTATAGGATGCCATTTGTTGAAGCGGTACTAAATGAAGTTTTCCGGTTTTCTTCAGTTGCTCCTATTGGAGTTATGCATGAAGCCCTAGAAGATGTCACATTTCATGGTTACCAGATCCCAAAGGGCACTATGGTAATTGCCAACCAGTACTGCGTTCATCACGACCCAAAAGTTTGGGGAGACCCAGAAAAATTTCGACCAGAAAGATTTTTGAACGAAGAGGAAACTGAAATAATACACCACCCGGCTATTATTCCCTTTTCAGTGGGCCGTAGAATTTGTCCTGGGGAGTCTTTAGCTAAAGATGAATTATTTCTGTTTACAATGAAAATATTTCAATCCTTTAAAGTAGAATTTGATCCCAGTGAACCAATTCCGCCATTAAAATCTGCTAAAGGTACTGTCATTTCCCCAATTCCCCATAAAATTATTTTTTCGCCACAAACATAAAACATAATATAAACAAACTACACGATCTGATTGCTGATTAGCTTTAAAATTGACGACCCTTAACTACCTAGCCTATTAATTTTTTGAAAATGTTGGCTATATTAAGTTGACACCCGATTTGTTAATGATCATCCAAAGAGAGACAAAAATTTTAATTCTGGATTCATTATCCTAGAGAATGTAATTATTTATTTTTAGTTATTATTTTATTATATAATAAGTGATACCTATTACTCTATTACCACAATATGTAATAGTTAAATTGCATTTTGATGACTAGAATCCGTAATAAAAATTGCAAGTTTTTTTTTGATTTCAGAAAATATTATGCTGTGACGGAAAGTGATAGAGTTTATTATTAGAACTTGCCGACCCATGTATAGTATTCCGAATTTAGTTTAGGCTGGCCGTCGTTATCAGTA
>JABASI010002400.1:0-19902 GCA_019776505.1 Tomocerus nigrus
GAAATAGACAGAGTGAAAACAGAGAAAGGAAGACAGGCTCTGTAGCAAAAGTTATAAATTATCTCTTTTCATTCTCCATGTGTATGGGTATCAATCCGGGAAAACCTCAATAGTTTTATGGATCTTGCCAGTCAATTACCTACATTAAAGTAGATGCCTGTATCCATTACCGTTTTACCATTACCTCCATCCAGCTACAAGCTATATGCATATCGGCAATCAACCCAGAAATTCTCATATAGTGCCAGCTACAGAGATTCCCCTACACTTTCTGACTAAAGTTACAACTGCAATTTTCTTACCTCTCCTCGTCCTATACTTATCCACTAAACTAAAACCCAAAATAACCCTGCACACTCGAAGGCCACCTTTCTACATATAAATTTCTAAATGGCTAAAAGGATAATGCCAATTATTTCACCTGGTTTGTATAGAAAGATAAAAGTCAGGTAGGCAGTTTGGCTTTTAGGAGATGCCTACTATACATCATTTAATTAGTATGTGTGTTAATCTGTTTATTTACCAAAATATTTTGCAATTTTATAGCAACCGACTTAGTACAGCTTAAAAGAAATTAAAGCACAGCAATTTAAAACAATGCCAATTTTTAACTTGGCTTATTAGTTAAATACGTTGTGGACAGTTAGTTTGTTAACCATAAGGCTATCCATTGCCTTTGTATTATACTCGTATACTTTAAGGACACCATTGGAGCATTCATCCTAGAGTATTTGGATGAGGCGGAACTTTTCAAATATTAAATATCCAATTTCCGAGGCAGATGTACTAACTATGTACTAAATGGCCAAATTTAAGTTATAAGGAGCTATTAACTTTTATTATCCATATACCGATAATGCAATAGTAAAAGCAGGAGCTCATGTTCCACATAAATCCCCATCAGTTAACTAAAGGGCGTTCTGTTTAAAAATTATATATGTCTATGCTTATTTACGTACATACGCCTAGCATAAGTAGCAGTTTTTTATCTGATGATGTTTACCTCGTCAGTCAACGCACATTAGTGCTCAAACTAATAATGTATATGAGGTGAAAACAAACAAAACTACTACTGAGGCTATCCTTTCTGCAAAACTTTTTTGTAAAAAGTTATACTTTTGGTTAATTAATCTATATTTGACTCAAGAATTCCCTACTGGTAGTTTTGAAGTTACTGTTGCGATATAATTGAACTCGAATTGTCGATTGCACTACTAGGCATGCCCTAAGGTTTTATTTTTGAATGGTAATAGTGGAGCTGAAGCTGAAGCAGCTTTGGAAATAAGAAATAAATGTCATAATGTGATGCTAAAATATCTCGAACGGAGGAGGATCGGATGGTCGGCATAGCGGGAATGATTAGAAGAGAGTGGCGATCGGATGACTACACCCATTCGGTCTATTGTGTGTTGGGGAATATGTGGAGTTGGGAATTGTGTTGGACACACACACACACACATACATGCATCTATAGATGGGATGGTGTAATGGCAGGGATATTTGACGTAGGGAGTTGTGTGTAGTGGTGCTAATAGCCTTTCTTAGTGCTCTGTGCAAGCAAGCTGATCCTTTGATTATACACCTTGACTGGAGACCAGCAGTGTCTATTTATGCTCGATTTGCATGCAATGGGAAAAGGGGGTCGCAAAAAAGGAAGTCGATGTATGAGCTCCAATGTCTCTACATCAACGTTAGTTTTCCCCTAAGAACAACATTATGAGGATTTAACACGCAAAATAGCCTGCATTAACTTTATGGTCTTGCGTCTCCATCAGCCCTGCCTGCCATTGCATTCTACAGCAGCGGACTTTAGTGAGTCAAATAAAGATTTAAGGAAAGGAAGCGCAGGGCAGGTCCTAGCATTTTCTACATTAGCTACATCGGTGGTTAGCATTAGCATCGACTCTCTGTCTCTCTCTCTCTCTCTCTTTCCCATAGTATTACTCACACACAACTCCTGGAAGCTTAATCTACAAGGATACGGGAAACTGTAATGGAAATGGAAGTCATAGAGTTCCATTACAGGAAAGTGCAGAGCACCAGCAGAGGACTAACCGACTCCTACTCCTACGTCCCTCTAAATATCTTGCTATTTTTTATGACCATTTACTTTACTACTCAAACTAAAGTATTCCTTTCGGATTGAACCCGACGTCCACTGCTACTCACTCACTCACTCACTCACTCACTCACTCATTGTCAGTCACTCCGCTCCCTTCTCATCGAAACTTTATGGACGGACGGAGTAGGCCGTTTCGGCTTCCTCTCCTAATAACTAAAATGTCTATCTGGAAAGCAATGCAATAGAATTCTGCCATTATTACCTTCCTCCAGCTACTCCTCTACGTGACGACTTGCCCTCCCGGCCTTCTCCACTCACCTTTCAACCCGTACACACACTCGCAACACAACTCACTCACAAATGCCCGAAATTGCAAACCGAAAGTCTCACAGTCCTTCTTCCGTTTCACTGTCTTCAATTATGGGGATTTCAGGTGAGAGATCCGCCTCACCTTACAACAATCCACCAGTCCCTTTGCAATGACATTTCTAATTCCAGCTCTTCTCTTTTAATGATTGCAACGTATTCCTATTTCCAGTCTCCCCTCTCATCTTCTCTTCTGCTCCGTAACATAACTATCAATTTTATTCTTCATGGGAATGATACATATAATCTGCAGTTAATATTTAATTTGAAATAATTATTGCCTTCTCTATAATTACATTTCTCGCTATTTATGGCTTTCCCCATTAAAATTGAAATGTCTTTGGGCTACTGTAGTCGACGATAACTTCCAAAGTGTATATTTAATGCATGTAATGATTGGAGTTTCAAAGTGATTAAGAAAAGAGAAGTTGATGGATTTGCCATCAATCTACGTGTTCGTGCTCTATAAGTAGTACTAAGGCAAAGTGCATTAAACAGACGTACATTATATATGGAGTTGGGTTTTATTTGCGTGCCTTGTCAGTGTGAAATATGACAAGGCATTTAAGTATGTAAATGTGTACATGTTGTCGAACAGAGCGTAGCTAATTCCTATCTAATTGAATAAAGTTGATTCGACTTGTTGGCTATATTTAGCCATGGTTTATTGTCGTGAGGATGTTGGGATTGTAGTGGGTGATGTCATGACTAAAGCCACTAAACGAAACCAAAACGTAGCCTGAAGGCTCATTAGGATGGCCATTATTTTATTATTTCATTAGTGCCTTCCTCTTCATTTCAAAGTTGAAATGTGAGGAGACTGAGGAGCAGTGACTCTGTGGCGTCGTATGATTTGATTGAATTCCCTCTGACTGTGTATCCCCCGCCATCACGCCCCGTGTCCTACGTGTCGTCAACTTGTGTTCTGTTAATTAGAAATAATTCCATCATTTAGAATTTCCTAGCTAAACCTTCCTCCATAAGAATTGTAACTGTATTAATCTATAGATATAGGGAGTGTGTGTATGAATGTATGACACAGCTCCGTGTGGTTGTTGACAGAAAAGTGTAGTCGACTGTGGGCGCTTAACAAGAGATATTCATTTTAATTTGTGCTTTATGAAGCGTTTCCCCCTCTGCTCCCGTTTTGTAGCGGCCGTCAAACTCGATTTAATATTGCTACTAATAGGACGGTGGAGCGAGGGCCATTAGTTTGGACATTTGTGCTGTTAGGAGGCCACGATATAGAGATTGTGGCCTCCATTAAGCGTAATAGATTAAACAATAAGCTGACAGGACAGAACGGAGTTGCTCCTCAAATTACAAATGCACATATAACGGCGTGGCACAGTGCAGTCGAGGATTCTATTGCAAAAGCACACAAAGTGTAAGTCAATAAGTCAAAACAAACATATTATGTGTTGTTGCATTGTGCGCTGGTTGTTGTTCTGTCTCTGCTCGCCACTCTCTCACTCTGACGACTACTGACTGTGCCAAAATCACGAAATGAGTCTGAGTGTGTGGAGAGGAGACATTGCAGGGCTGTGTGGTGAGAATCTGACTGTGAGGAGGAGGATGATGAGATGAGAAAGAGGAGTTTGGAGATTTCGGAGAACGGCGTCGTTGCAGTTATAAATATTATGCTCTGTGTGTGTGTGTTGTAAGATGTAAAGTAGTTCTTTGTGTGTGAAAGTGATGTGGTACATGTGTGAAAGGAGATAATAATAATAAGTCGTCATCGCATCTCTCTTTCCCTGCATGGCTCTGTGTTGAGAGTGTGGAGTGAGAGTGAGGATGTCGTATGTCTGTGTTTGTGCAGGGTTGGCAAGGGACACATGAACTATTCCCGGGTACATTGTACTATTCATTGGTTATAGGGTCATAAAGCAAGGCGGCATGTAGGCAAGTCATTTCGGAAAGTTATTGTTAACAGAATGGCCATGGAATATCTCCTTATTTTCCCTCGTCTCAGATTTGAGATGATGAGGACGAGGAGGAAAGAAGCGAGAAAAGCTCCGAGCTAACTCTCGATTGTCTATAAACGTATAATGACTCTGTTTTACTATACGAGCAACTAAATGTCTCTACGATGACGATGACGCTTACTGTTAGTTTCCTTTAGTTTTGTTTGCTTATTGGTCGTAGGGAACTTACCTCTGTAGGTAGCTAGCTAGCTCTAGCTCCACGATGATAATGTCTCTGTGTGACTCTGTTGTCGACAAACGGACTCTTCCATCTCTATTCTACTCTACTTTCACAAATTCCACATTAGAGCAAGGGCTATGACATGGCCAGAGTAAGTATCCTGTATATTTTATGTCTGCCTACTTTTATGTTGCTCTGCCCAGTCTGCCTGCCCTCCTTATTCTTATTGTTAAATAGTTTGTTTGTTTTAGCCTCACTGCTCCTTGTGTCAGACAAAGCCCGTTAAATAACACTGCAGATAATCCATAAAACATTGCTACATAATATATATCTATCTATGTATGTAGCTAGTGTAGTGAGATGTGCGAGAATGAGATCAAATCAAGACTCCGCTCACTCACTCTACCCAGATACTTATTCACCTACTCATTTCACTCCACTTCCTATACTCCACATCTATCCACAATTATCCTGCATGGCCTCTAATGTTAACCTGATATAAATATATGAGCCCAGACTCCTTTGTTTCTCTATTTCGAGAATATTATCCTAGCAAATCAATTCTGATTATGGACGACTAGCCACCATCAACTAAGCCAAAAGCATACCATAATATTATAATAATATTGTTACAGTTAAAAGGTGACTAGGCAGGAAATGTTTCACGAAAGGCAGTATTTCATGGAAGTACAGTCAGATACTATTATCATTACTGCAGACTATAGTCATATAATGCATACAGTGCCAAAATAGACATGCCTAGTGTAATCTGCTCTTTTAGTGGACATTAAGTGTGTAATATAGATGTCCGTATAATTAATACGTTGACTAGTGTAGTAAATACATATTAGTCTGCCACAATAGTATATGTCTCAAGTATTAGGAATGCATTTTCACTGTGGGTAGTGGTCTTTAGCTGATAAGGTTGGCTGTATACTTATATAATAGCTCGCTGGATAGAGATAGACCTAAGAGGATATTATAGAAAGAGGAGTCTGTGAAGCAATATTGTGTGTATGTATCTTTATGTCGGATTGGAATGGGACTAACAATAAGTTTGACTTAATGTAGTTCATTTCATTTCGCTTCGCCTCTTCTGCTGTTCATGTCCCTGCCGTTTGCTCCCATTCAGCTCAGCGAAGGAAGATGCAGGAGTGAGATTATCAGGGATTCAAAGCTCGAAACATTTTCTCCCATTAGTCGTTTAGTAGTTCAATTTTGATGTTCAAATTGTTTTATTCCCAACTGGGAAGATACATGGGGAGCTATAAAAGAGTCTGTTTATGAAGTCGATAAGATGAGCTGGGGCAAGTGAAGAACTCCATTCCCTTCTTCCCTCTCTCTCTCTCTCTCTCTCTCTCTCTCTCTGTCGCTCTCTCCTATAATATCATCCTCTTTCTTTCTCCGTCGGTGATAACGTGAAGGAGTCCTCTTGCTCATAGCTATCTCTATTTATCTCCTCTCTATAAGCCCACTCTCCATTATTCACCCACTCCGTCACAGAGATAGGCACATTCACATCATATCGTCTATCACCTCTCCTCTCACTCCATTCTTCCGTAGAAATGCATTGCATCCTACGGCGGACAGACACATCCGCAAAATCCGCATCCGATCACATAAGGACCACGTACGGACAACATCTCCCGTCCTAACCTCAGTCAGTCAGCAGTAGGCACTTACACAGCACACTCACGTACATCCATCTCGACTTACACACTAGCTACTAGTCTACTTTCACGAAGAACATCTTCTACTCCTAGTCAACTCGCAGCACTGTGAGTGAGAGAGAGAGAGAGAGTGCAATATGACAATGCCTCTAGGAGCCGGGAATAGTAGAGAAGCGCCATATCTGCGGATAAGTTCCTTTCCCCGAGATACAATCTCTCATCTTTCATTTTTGGCTTCCTTCATATTATTTTCTCCATGCTTCTATTATTCCACAACGTCCTGTGTGCATGATATCACTTTGTCCCATTCTTCATAAGTCACATAGCAAACAAGCAACAATATAATAATATAACCACTTGCCATATACAGTGTTCTTCATCTTTCCATAGCTGTAAGCTATCTTTGTCAACGGAAAAGTTTTTTAAACATTTTTTACATGTATGACTGTAATTCTATTTATGATATTTTGTTTAACATGTCGAATCCTTTAAAAATTCTTTGTCATCCTTTTAGATTATAGTTAAGCAGAATATTTATTTAAAAAAGCTTTGGGTAGCTCTGTGACATTTATGCATTTGGTAGAGTGTTATATCTTAATTCATAAGAATATATTTTACTTTAATACTAGAATCTTACTTACTTATCTTACTGCATATTTTGATATTAGAATAATTACTGGGTTAAAAAATAGTAGCGGATCATACAAATAGTTTATTAGAGTTGGATCTTGCAATTAGAGAATCAAAGAAGATGAGTAATTTTTTGGCATCTTTTGGTAGGGATGAGAGGTTGATAAGTTTAATAGGACGTTGACTGGCAGTTATTTAAGTGCACATGTCCAAGTAGGTACTATTAACTAAGAGTCTGAATTTGGATGTAGATAAGTACGGTTTGCTCGTTAATGAGTGGAATGGTTAAAGGAGGAATTATATGGCGGTTGTGGTGGGGAGAGAAGTAGCAGGGCCGAGATATTAGTGCAGTCGGGCGGGCGGCGTGTATGCATGTGTATGGTTTTTCAAGGCAATTTCCTTGATGTTTGTAATGATCAAGAGTATAGAAAAATTATCGCTCACTTCTTTATTGTAGTTTTATAGTCACTTTATGAGGCGATTCCCATTCTGAGACGTGATTCGGTGGAATTACCTTTTCCTGAGGCACTTGAGCACCCCAATGTCCTTCGATTGATAGAGTCATCTGCACTGTAATGCCCGTATTATGGAAGTTGATGACAATCATTATATCCCCTGCACTAACCATTCACATAAACCTTGCTCTCAACAGACCAATAGAATCCTAACAATCGCTCGTAACACGTGATAACTCGCCCGTCTTATACATCCTTAAATTGTATTAAAAGGGTTCCGCTCCCTAAAAACTCATCACCCCGGACGAATTTCAGTCTGACGACACCATTCCGCTCTCTTGTTTTGTTTCTGTCATTCCGTCGTCGCCGTCAATGCCTATTTCCCGCTCCCTACCAACTACACCTATCAATTCTCTATCTCTCACTCTCTCTCTCCGAGAAAGCAACATTGCTTGGATTCACTCGCTTGGCTGCCTGGCTCCACCGGACAGGCAAACAGACTGCGAAACGACTCAACTAACATCGACGACTACATCCAACTCCGCAGATAATAACCCGAAAGAATTTCTTCCGCATTGCCACAAACCCTAACCAAATAAACCTCCACTTCCCACTATTTTTATTATCTGTCTTTCTCTTCATTTCTAGACTTCTGTTCCAGTAACAATCTATCAGGAGCTATTCTCCGCTAATTTCGATAAAAAATACTCGCTCCTTAAAAACCCCAGTTTCTTTTTAACTGCAATAACAGAGTTTTACTGCTTAGCTACTAATAACTCCCTCCTCCGCATCATTTGACATCTATGTGCATGCAACAAAAACCGAGAAGATGAGCAGTCTCTTCTAGACATATACACATGAGTACACACAAAAAATTTGTATCAACTTCACAAAACTCTCTCTCTCTCTCTCTCTCGGATGTTCAGCTCGTAATAATTTTCTACTCACCTAACTTGACTTTGTTCGAGACGCTTTTATTTCTTGTGCACTCCTCCCACTTCTATACGGATATTAGCAAGCCAAGGAAAACAAAGACATAAATTCTTCTCTGACTTTATGCTCGTTGTTAAATCCACGTAATTACTTACATTCTTTGCAATATTGTCTGCTGTGATAAGCTAATTGCTACTGCCCAATGCAAGAGATAACTCTAATTCATGTCATGTATTTCGTAATAAATATACTTGTCTCATTAGTTAACTTTTGTTCCAACACCAGTTTAATTTACAAAAACATTTGTCAGAATTTACACATCTCTGTGTAAGTATTCAGGGGAATATTTTTTCTCTGTGCAGAAATGATAGTATTAACCATAGTAATAGGCTAACTGTTTGTTTTATTATTCATAATGAATATTTAGCATTAAAATAGTTGTTGCCTACTTTGTTGGCACTCTTTTTTATTTTCTCAAAGATATTCAGCCTGCGTTGTTTTATTTAAATGAATAAGTGACCTTGCACAGAAGAAAGAAAGAAAGAATTTACATGCATACATTTTGTGTGTTGTGTATGTGAAAGTGGTATGCACGGTGTTAGACAAGAGACGGCTGTGTGTGGAGGAAAATGAAAAATGCAGTGCACAATCTGTTCTCTTGAAAATAGTTGCATGCTCAGGCACCTTGCTCTCTAGCTTTGTTTTATATTGTGGAGCGCATCTTGGAACGAAGCAGAAATGTTTAACATTCTCGGCATGCACACATTAATGTAGCCAAATCATAAACATTGATCTCGTTTTAGTAGTCAGCACTATTACATGTGTAGCTATATAAATGGCCAGATGTACAACTCTTTCCTTTTGGCTGAAAATCTATTAATGTTAGATAACTTTTTGACTGAAACGTCCCATCTCTAATGCACCGTGTAATTAACCTACCACGAAAGCAGTTAACTTCATTCTCGTGTCCCATGTAAAGAGACAAACACTCCAATGAATCTTCTCTTTAAATTCTAACAATAACTAAAGAAGCAATTATTGTCGTCGAGCATTTGTTTGTGAATAGAAAAAAGAGATTCAAGCATTTCTTTCTTTCCAATCTTTCTGTTCTCTCGTTGACACATTTGTTTTGTGCAACTCCAACGGCGGCTTCTTTTTCTTTTCTTGTCAAATTCTAAGTCTTGCACTTGACATGTAAGTGTAATTGCCCTGTCGTATATAATAATAAATATAATGTATGTACACACTTGTATACACATTGTTTGATTCAGTCCGATAGTTATGCAACAGTAGAAAAATTCTTGATGTTGTATAATAGCATGTAGGTAAGTTGCGTTGCGATTGCGAGCATATAAGCAGTACTTCAATTACTCCTTGCGTATTTAATAACAGGAATTAAATATAATTAAAGAAAGAAAGGGAATTAGAACAGATGTAGCTAGTTAATATCCTATAATCTATTATGTGCTAATGTTTAGTATCAGTTGTGAAAAGAGGTAATAATTGATCCCTGTTGTACATTACAACACATTAGGTTGGTTAGCATGTGAAAGGTATTTTTATCTCCGCCATCACAAGTGTAAATACATGAATTCTTCATTTATCTAGCCTTGGCCTCGAGGGAAGGCAAGAAAAGGCAAATAAAAAGTCTACTTACTTATTGTTAGTTAGTTGTTAGTGTACGGTCGTCCGTACTCACATTCTTCATTTATTCTCTGTGTGTAAGTTTGACGTTGACCGTATAGTAGTGTGTGCCGTCAAATGGGATTGTGGAATGGAAGCTCCCACTGGTTTATCCTTATTACCTTGCATATAAATATCCTGAGTACAGAAGTAAAAACAAAACATGGCATCGGCTTTTTTAGCGTCTCATGACTTAAACATTAATTACCCTTTTGAATAACAAGGAACATAGTAATATGGTTAAACTCTTGAATGCTTTATAATAATATTATGTATAAGTAGATGTGTGAATTGCATTGTGTTCGATTCGAAGACCCTTCTGCTGCTGTAGCTTTGATATAAGCTAGCTTAAAAAATAGCTAAGTATTTGTGTGTGGAATGGATGGAGATGAGATGGATGGATATATCCTCATTTCACTTTTTATGTATGAGTTAGTGCCATGACATGCTATGATAATAAATACATATTATGCTATGCTAACGATAAGCTACTAGCCAAGTTAAATATGCTAGCTGCCTACTTAATAATGTTCCTATGGTATGTTTTATAGGAGGCTGGAGGCGGAATATATTAAACTACGGTTATAGCTAATAGAATTTACATACGAGGATCCTTTTGAGAGTCTCACAGGAGTTGGTGAGTTGGCTATAAGGCAAGGCAGCAGTCAGGATAGGGAAACATAAAAGATTGACATGAAGCCAAAGCCGAGCAAAGGAAGCGAGCAACCATTACGTGCCTGCCATGCACAAATGTAATGTAGGACTTTATCGACGGCTGAATGAGATGACGCTTATCACCGAATCATTTATCGCTACGCTCTATTATCTGGAATGGGAGAGTAATAATGGTGATCGTAATGATGAACTAACCTACTGTTATAGTTCATTTTATATGCGTACATGCATACTTAGATGGCTTCGTTACTTACTTAGATTGCTTTACTTTATTTTACCTAGGCTCAGACAGCTTAACTCCCCACAAGGAGCCTTATTCCCTCATTTTTATTATTTACACACATTACAGACCCATCTCAAATTATTATACACACTTTCATATACCTCTCTCCTTTTTATAATGCCTCATTTCAATCCCTATGACTTCAAATGATCTTTTAGTGCTGCGAATACGTATCATCTTTTTTCGCAACTCTAACAACGTAGTTGTACATTCAAAGACTTGTAAATTGAATTATATAATATAAAACTGATTAAAATTGATATATATAACATCGGCAGACAATTTAGATCAAATTCCAGCATAGTAGTTACCTATACGAATTACTTACTTACCGAGTTGTGATGACGATACATGGCTAAATTAATCCATATATGAACATGTAATCGACTGATAGTGTAATTAAATATACATATTATAGGTATACGTGTAGGAATTGGAATATACAAAATAAGTAAATACTCCGCTCATCAAACGTTCTTGCTTCATTATGATAGAAAGATCAAATATTTCTCATTTCAAACAGTTTTAATTACAGCCAACCTCACGTAAATTATGAACGCAATATAAAATGAACATAAACCACGATTCAAACCTTTATTTGAACATGCGGCTACTTTTCGTTTGATACATGACTATATTGCACAACATCCGTATAGCATAATAGCATCTATGGATTTCATCATAATGTAAACACCCTCTTTCTGTTATGCGATTAGATTTTAGATAGGTTTCAACTTGTACATAAATACTTTGTGCATCAAAAACCACGATTAATTAGCACTGAAATGTTGACAAACAGCTAATTGGTTTTGACTGCAACATTCTCTTTGACCGTTTATACCTTCCCTTTCTTACCACAAGTTAATTTTGTCAACATGCCATACATAAGATGACACTCGGTCTAGAAGCAAAGCAAAAGCACTAACAAAGTTTATAGTGTAGTTCCTCTCCAATTCGAAGCTGAAATAAATTAAAGCATAAGTACCTACTTCATTTTTATCTTAACTGTAAGTAATTGTTGAATGCCTAAATGCAATTGTTCAGTAAGTCACACTTCAGAAATTGCACAAATATAAAATAACGTCTTATCTAGCATTTCGGATTAACTAAAGAGCAATACAAGTAGGAATTGTGCAGAACTAAATAGCAACATGAATTATAATGATTTGCGCACAAGTGGAGTGAGCAGAACAGATGAGTTACATTTATACGCAAATCGTAACCTGTGTTGCTCTTTAGCTATACAGAATTCTAGCTACTTCTAGAAGATATGATTGTCAATTTCGTTTTGTAATTGTTGCGTCGTAAAATATTTATTGGTGGAGCATTTCATTAAACCTGATTGGTCTACCTAATAAATTTTACTGGGGAGGTAGACGTTTGGAATGAAGATAAAAGGGGTTTTAACTGCGGATGTATTTTAAAGAGCATCTGAAAGAGCATAAATAAAAAGTTGAAAGGAACGACATAATATTTATCTTCCATTGTATAGCTATCGTAAAATTCTATGTAGTAACTTGTTGAGTATGTCTGGATAAACGAAAACACAGGTAAAATAGCCATGAAATAAATGTGGGAAGGAAATTTTTGATTTTTCTCTAGCCACACAAAATTACGTACTTTCGGCTTACATTATTTCGTCATCGACTGTCATTCAGAATCCACAGAGAATCTGAGAATCCATAATTTATAAAATGGAGACTCAAGAACAGATTTCGTTGATCAGGAAAACCTATAAAGATATTTGCTTTACCAGTCTCCAAAAGTGTTGCGATAGAATTGATGTCTTAGGTTGGAAGTTGGAAGAAAACAAAAGATTTGAATGGGGCCCAGAGTGTCTAAGGTACTTAGGGAAGTGAATAACAGAAATGGTATCAGAGTATCAGTTATTGTGTTACAATTCCCAAGGTGCTTCTATCTGCTATTGCAATGTTAAAGTTGAGTTTAGTTGGAAGATTCGTGTAATGCCTACTTTTCGGATGTGCCTATGCATTTTATATGCAAAGATCTTTACATATTAAATTTAAATGCAGAAGGGAAGTTAGAGAAGAAGAAAAAAGTTGTGTATCGACAAAGGCGAGGATATATATTGTAAAATATGTACCATATACATGCATGCATATAAATGAGGGTCGTACGTAAACTGGTCTTAGTAAACTGGTCTTTTGGGGAAAATGAACTGTTGGTCTTTCGGGGAAAAATTAATTGTTGGGCTTCCGGTAAAAATAAACTGATCTTCAGGTATAAGTAAGCGGCTTTCCCGATAAAATAAACCGGCTACGATGTCTTATAACTACTAAAATAATAATAATAAATGACTTTCAAGAAAGTGAAAATTGTCTGAAAAGACCAGTTTACTAAGACCAGTTTACGTGACACCATAAATGAGGAATTGAGGGAAATGTGTATAGCTAAGTTGATTTGTACTGCGACTAGGACAACAAGTCTGACTATGACAGTCTGTCTGACTGTTCAATTTAGAATGTTTTGTTGAATGGTGTTGTTTGGTGTGTTTGTATTGAGTATTGGATTTGGTGGTATGGACTTTGTTGTTGTGTGATGTGAGTGAGTAGGCTTTGGTTGGCTGACTTTTCGGCTCAAGTTACTTTTTAGTCGTTCTCTGCTGTTGACTACATTATTATTATGTTTGTTGGTTGAGAGGAGCGATAATGTATAGAGATATACGTAAGTAGTGCATTTAAGGTTAGCTCCTTGTCGAGTCGTAGACTCGGAGTAGTCTTCTAGTGTGTTTGTATCCGGTTGATTCTTTCCTTGCCTTTTGTCACTCATCGTCAGTCACTCAGACAACTAGTTCAACGGTGAAGTTTAGTGTTGAAAATGTGGGGATAGGAAAGCGTATGGCGGGGAGTTTAGCATGACAGGGAGGAAAAATGAGAAAAATGGAGAAGGTACTCTTTGAGTCCAAGTCAGAAGTCTTGGAAGTGAAGGAAGTCAAGTCAAGTCAAGTCAAGTCAAGTCAGTCAAGAGAGGCATTAGATATAAGAGGGAAAGAGTGAAGTTGAGTTGACTAGAGAACTTGAGTTCAGTTAAAGAGTGAATAGAATGAAAAAGCAAACGAAGTGGCAGTAGTTCATGCTCATGGTTCGGTTATTCGGTTCGTCTCTCGAGTGTTCGTGGGTTTTATGTTCCTACACGAGGAGAAGGCAAGAGAGAGAGAGAGAGAGAACTATCGACTTTGTATTGTGAATTCGAAGGACCAACCTAAGTAAAGTAAGGTAAGGAGAGTCAGTCACTCACTTCAATCTATGTAGGCACTTGGAGTTCTGTGACTTGTGTTCTGTGTGCAAGAGGCAGCTCACTTCTTCTTCTTCTTCACCAGGCAGAGCAGCAGCAGGGGCAAAGCAAACCAAATCCGAGGCCTAGCACCTAGTCAAAAAAGGAGGAACAAGACAAACAAGGATCCTACTATACACACACACACACACCCTACTACTACTCTTACTACTCTCTCTCTTTCTTTCTTTCTGTATTGAGAGTAACAGAAAGAAGTACATACATACTCGTTCTTGTATCTAACCATGTTCTTTAGCTACGTACTATATTACGTTTTGTTCTGTCTGGGACGGATTATATTAACTTAACCTTAAGCATCCTGAAAGAGATAGTAAGGAAGAAATAGCAGAACATCCCATCTTGGTATATAATAATATCATAATAAGACTTTGCCTGGGAGCCGAAAGGAAGAGCAAAGGAGCAGGTTCTCTCTTTTCGCTCGGCTCTTCTTTAATGTCTGCCTGCTCGTTGTTGAGCTAAGGATGATGGCATTACGGCATATAAGTTACCACATTAGATGCACAGGGAGAAATAAGAAATACAAGTAAGCTACATAGTTGAAAAGGGAAATGAAATAGGGACACAGTATTCATACTTAAGCATATTATGTGCAACAACAGACATCATATAAGTCCTTTATTATCTACTACTCAGCCCCTAGTAGGCACTTCTTCTACTAAATAGGCGTCCTATCACTCTGCCTCCCTCCTGCCTTCACTTATATCGGCCTTATAGAATGGAGAGAGAGAGAGAGAGAGATTGAAGATGCAGTAAGTAGTAAGGATGCCACACTCAGTGCTAGTAGTACGTACTCGTACTACTACGCCACGTTTGTATGGAGGAGGATGAGATGTAGTGGAGTAAGTGGTGGTGGTAGTGGAGAGTGTAGACGTAGTGGAGTAATAGTGGAGTCGAGTAGAGTAGTCTGATGATGAGGAGGACCAGGACGAAAGGAACTTCAGTTCAGTTCAGCAGCACGACGAAACGAAGCTGGCTGGCTTGAAGGCAGAAGCCGATGAAACGAAAGGATCCAGACGAGAAGGGAATAACATATTATATCGCATGCGTCCGTAATGTGGGGAAATAGTTTTTGCGTCTGAGTTCCCTTCCCGTGCACTGCAGTCACAGTCGACAGGCTATTGCTGTTCCAGAAGCACAGCCAAAGAAACTCTCCTCCTGACCATTTCTCCGTACAATACAAACAGTGCACTATTAGCGTCTACTACTGCATACAACTAAGCCAACAACACCTATAGCCATACACCCCGTCACTGGACTACCGGAAACTCATTCTCCGCACTTCATTCCTACATTCGCACCCAAAAGGAGACACAATTTACAGCTCCCTCAATTTTTCCACATTCAAAAGTATTTAGTCACTGATTTTGCTAATCGTACAAAGAACAGATCACATAGCTACGGGCTGTACTGTCCTTTGGTCATTATCTCTGAGTACTACAATCCAAACTACAGATAATTACAAAGATTAGCACAGCTATTCGGTTTTAGCAAGCATTACGTATTATTGTACGCAGAACTTGTTGTGAATTGTGATATAATATCTACATTGCATAAGAAGTTCTTAAAACTACAAAGGGACTATATAGACACAGGATTATTCACTGTGCCTTTGCCAATAATTTTCATCATCTATAGATGTTGAACGGTGTGAAATTGCAACATTTTCAATTGTTTAGTGCGCGTGGTGCTTTGTGCTGGACGAATCGTCTCATGGAGATATTATTGTGCAAGGAATTACATTACAAGTAGCATTCGCGGTAAGAAAAGGTTGACTTTGTGTCTACGTGTAACTGTGAGTTTGTTGTCAATTTTGCGTAAAATAACTACAGGGATATAGAACAGTCGAGGATTAGAGCGAACAGAGACGTTAAAGGGTGTAAAAGTTGAAAGTAGGGACGGCGTTATAAAACGGATTTGTTTAAAGAAATGATAGAATTTCCTGTGGAAATCAAGTGAGAAGCGTTGGGAAGTTAAGGAATGGAAGTAATCGAATTGAGGAGCCTCCAGTCTCTGTGACGATTAGTCTTGTCTTGTCTGTTTCGGCAGCTCGAATCTTTGCATATATCTGGCGATAGTGTGATTTGTGAAGTTGGTGGATGAGAAGGAAAGGCGGAGGAAAGATTTTGAGTGGAGTGTAGAACACTGGGCCATTAGTAGCACATTACATTAAATTAAGCTCGCTTGAATTAAGTTAGTAGAATCGTTTAAGTGAGGAAGAGAGACAAGAGACTGAATTCAGTCAGTCCAACTGCTCACAGCAGAAGACGAACACGAAGAGAAGAAGCGTCGTGCGCTCTTTCACTTGCAATTCCATTCCACTGTCGGTGAAGAGAAGATATCTCTCTTCTGTAGCAAACAGTCAACACTTGTGTCGTGTCCTTTACGCTCTATCACCATAGTCGACTGAGCTAGACTGGCTGACTACAAACGGGAACTATTTGCAGTAGAGACAGATTGGTGTTTGTCATCTGTTTAGTTGCCTTGCCTTGCTTTGTGAGTATTAACTACAATAACTTCACAGTTGAGTGCAAACGAGAAAATACACAGAATTAGTACATCAAATAGTTGAGTGGAGTTGCGAGCTCACTTCTCATTCCAGCCTAATTTGTATACCTGATACTTGGGTTGACATTTGAACATTTACACGACGACTCTACTTCTCCGCTTCTCAATTAGTCTCCAGTCAACTCTAGTTCTCGCTATGTTCATTGACTAGCGCAAGTCCTCTTCCTTTTCCCTCTGCAAACTCCATTTATACTGTGGCAACACCATTTATCCCTCACTAATACACTCGTAAGTAACTGATACGAGTTATTCGGGCAACAATTGAACACACAATACTTAAACACTCTACTAAATACTACGAAATAATAATATATAAATACACAGTGTTTTGGTTGACATGACTGCATCTCGTCATTTGTGACTTTGACTTTATGCCTTCGTGAGCTTCCTATTTAATATTGGTGGAAAGGAAACTAATTTACACTATTTATTCCTTTGCCCTACTTACTCAAACATTGTCACAGTCACACTCTTCAACCTTTTCAATTCAATACAAATTTGATTTGCTCAGTCAGTACATTTGATGTCTTTCACAGAACCGAAACACAGTCGCCAAGTCAAACAAAACCATTTCTCCGACTTTTCACATTTCATACCATTAGCCAACTTAGTTATCTAACTAATGTATTTACTACTTGTGTAGAACAAGACCAGATTCTCTCGAACTGCCACTATTTACACTATTTACACTTATCATTATCACATCAAATCACTCCTTTTATCTAGTGAAGTGTAAAGTGCTTTCATCTCAATTGCTAAACAACACAACTTATATACAAATACACTAAAGGAATGTAGTTACTCATGTATTAATGTCAAAAAACTTACAGCACTTACATCTATTCAAACAAAAACTATTTAATACAGATGAATTATGTAAAGTCTGAATTTACAAAGTGCAATTTTACTTGCCTAACTAATTAACAATTAATTTGTGCTGGGTTGACACAGTATCATTCTACAAAGTGAACATATCCACTGTGACTCTTGAACATTTCAGATAAATTACACTTTTTTGCCAAAACCCTACCATCTAAAACGACACAGGATTATTTAAAAATATATTGTAGAAAGTTGAACAATAAAATATATTTATACATGTCAGGATTTGAAAGATGAGAACGTAAAAAAAGTTTCACGTAGACCTATCAAATACTATCAAAAGATTTTCCTACCTATCAAAAGAAATTAAAGAATAAATCTAAATAAACGATTAGTAATACTTACACGCCAACTTGTGTTTTACAGGATGATATCTTGTGTGTCTAGTTTTTTGTCTAAGGGAATAATGTGATGTGAATCTTTGCATGACGCTTTGCATAGAGAAACAGAATCAGAGGTTATTATAATATCGACATTCTATATAGTTATTAATATGATATTATTTACAAAATAGTCATTTAAGTATCTTGAAAATTATTGACGTCTGTGCGTGAAAGTGATGCTATCGAATAATTATCATTATATTTAGCTGTCTTAGTATTTGGGATAACGAATGACGAAAATAGATGTGGAAAATAATACGTGACGTTATAGCGTTCTTTGAAGATCTGCTGTAGTATTAGAGAGGAGTACCTACGTCAAATTATATTATTAGTTTACATTAGCGTACTGTTGCAGGGAAAGAAAGGATCTACAATTTTAGCTGCAATACTAAAGCAGTCAGTTTCTACGCATTTATTTGGAAATTGTGCCGTGTGGTACTTGTTAAGTTGGTGCAGTGCAGTGAGTCTGTCTGTCCAAGTAGCAGTGCTAAAAGAGTATTTTCCTTTTTTACTCTACTACCCGGACGTAGAAAAGAGGTTTCTATAGATCCGATTCCAGTCTTTATACTCTTCCTTCCTTTTGATCACAAAAAGAAAGAACTAAATCTGCTCCCTTTAAAGAAAATTACAACTTCTTGTGAACTACTCCGCACTCTCTGCAGTTTACGGACTGAGAAATTCCCTTCTACATTCATGTGAGTTCATTTATGCTATTTATTATCAGATTTATGTAAGTCCATAATAAAAGAATTATAAAACCAAAAATACAACCATAGAAACGTCATTGACGTAATATTATGATCTGAAATGAGTGAAGTAAGAGTTATATATAGTCTATTCATGAAATATTCCAAGATTTAGATTAGAAACTACTAATTACAGACGGGATCTCGTTTTATTTTTTATGTTACATAATGTTCTTTGTTGGGTTATTATTATTAACTGTGAAATGATGGACCTAATTCTTAGTTTTATTTATTTATGCTTTGTATAACTTTTATGCTATTTAAAGAGCAAAACTAGTATTTATTGTCACAGCTGGAATCCGTGGCCAGAAAAAGAAACCGAATGAATGAAGCTAAAAAAATCGAGTGGAGTGAGTTACATTTGCGATCTACTACTGTAATAAATCAACTTCTGTGGACTATAGTTGTATTTCATTTGAGTTTGTCGATCACTTCTTGCCATTGTTGTCTTTGTTAGTGGACCGCTAGAGTATTTCCGCATGTCCACCCACGCAGCAGCTCCTAACTTTTCTAGCATGTTCACAAACAATTCCCATAGATATGCAATGGAGTGTGTGCTATTTTATCTGTCATTTTTTAGAGATTTTTATACGCAAATAGCCCATAGATTCGTTTTGAATGCCATAGACACATGTTATAATATTGTGATAGTCGCAATGAAAGTGTCGAATTAAAGTTCAATATTCGTAGGCAATTGGAGAATACATTTAAGATATTTGTGTATCTGCAATAGTTAGAAAAGGAGTCAAGTCAAAGGGTTGTACATTGTACACGATGATATTGATATGGTAGAATTTTTTCTGCGTCTTTGTGTGATATCTTGTGTCGTAAGTGCTGAGCTATGTGTGTAAGTATTATAATAGTTTTGTAGCACACAGTAGTTCTTTGCTTGTTTACAAAAAAGGGAAATATTCACTTTCCAGTATTTTCTTTGTCGTGATATTCCGGCTGTGTGTTCGCTCGTACTTTATCGTAGTGTACAGTTGTCGTCAGTGTTTGACTAGCCACAGGCTAGTGGCTTTTTTGGTAGTGGCTAAAATGGCCTAGTGGCTGGCTAAATTATTTGTTGGCCACCGGCCATAATGGCCTACAATGGCCAAAATTGTTAA
>JABASI010002401.1:0-19897 GCA_019776505.1 Tomocerus nigrus
ATCGTGTATCCAAATAAATATAATCTCGTTTCCTTTCCAGTGACGACTGAAAGTGTGTAATTTATAATATCGCTAAAAAATATAATATTATTATTATACTCTCCGCTATATGCATGCATGGTGTAACAAATGAAGTATTTAACAATAATAGTCATTGTAATTGCAATACTATGACAGATAAGAACACTACGGGACGGGATGTAAAGTGGAAGGGTCTATAAAATAACCTATTATTTTTTACGACCAGGAATCATAAGTTAAAAGAGTGTTCTGTTGGTTTAAATATTAACAATCTGAGTTTTAGCGTATGTAGGTAGGTATGTGAATGTGCTGGGTGATGCGATGGTAGGTAGCATTTTATTTACTGCATCACATAAAGGCTAAACGCTTATACATACATAGAAAAAATTTAGACGCTTGCTCAGACAGTCAGGTAAGCTAAAGATACCTTAATTGCAAATAATCGCCAGTAAAATAACAAAGATATTATTCATTCAGAATGAGAATGAAATTACGTACAGGTAATTGGCTGAAAGGTGGAAAGCCTGAATTTTATTGCGAAAGGGTTTCTTTAAATTAAAATAAAGAGCTGTGGGATAAGCCTCTCATTCTTCCTCTGTCCTCAGGTGGATCTCTGTCAGTTTGGACCAGCTCGTTGTCTTTCTGTTAACAGCAGTCCTAGCTGTCAGGTATTTCTTCTTCGAGGATAAACTTGACACAGAAACGAACAGAGGGTCCATCCAGAATTCACAGCAACTGTCCTTGAGTGTCTCTTCTGTAACCGGTTCTGAGACATCTGCCAAGGAAAAGGAAGTTGTGCACGCAGAAAATATTCCTGCTATTAGTGAGTCGCAAACTATAATTTACATTTGCATATTCAAATTATATATTGATTGAATATCATAATATCATGCTTCAACAGTGTTAAATTAAACCTTCGTGATTTATTTATTTTTTGCAGTATTTCCTGTGAGTGTTCCAGTTTCATCCGCCATTTCTTCCATCACGATGCCAGTTGGATTACAGACTCTATCAACGCAATCTTCCTCCAAAGAGATAGTGTGCATGGATAAGAAAAGTGCAATGGAAGAGAAATCAGGGATTTCTTTCCAAATCGGGGAGTCTGATAGTGATAGTGATGAAATGGAGGGCCAAGGGGAGGACAGGGAAATTCCTGAGTCGATGGAGGAAGTAATCCACAAGATGCATTTATTGAATTCAAAGAATAAATTAAATCAACGCCCCCAATCCAGAACCATCGAAGAGTGTTTAGCCATTTACAAATCAGAGGATGGAGCGAGCCATTTATCGGATGACGAGGTGATTGCCCTGACGAATGCTAAATATATCCCGACCTATCAGCTAGAGAAAGCTGTCAATGATGCTGAACGAGGGGTGGCTATAAGGTATAAATGTCTAAATATATTTTACGATAAAATCTTTTCCTATCATCGTATTTCATCTTTATCATTGTTCATGAGATTTTTTCAAGTTTCAACAATTGGACATATTATTGCTTCATTCATCATTTCATTCGTGCTGTGTGCATTGGAATTAAATATGATAGCAATTATATGTCAGCGATTTCAGTTATGTACATTCATTCATTATAAAATATTTATGTAACATATATTCAGTTTATGACCATTTTACCTATTTCGTACATACAGATTCATTGCATTTGTACTTCTCGTTTCGTATTACGTCATTTTATGTGCATGAAGATTAAATTCCTTATAGACAGATGAATTTATTTTCCTGGTTTATCCAAAGTAAATTCTTTTTTTTAATGTTTAATAATATTGTTTATTATACATTACAGACGAAAAATGCTAGGACAAACGAGTGAGATGATTGCACAAGGCATCACGGATGAACTACCTTATAGGAATTATGATTACTCTAAAGTGATGGGCGCATGCTGTGAGAACGTCATTGGATATATTCCCGTACCTGTTGGTGTAGCTGGTCCTCTGAAGCTTGATGGCAAAATTTACCAAGTGCCTATGGCCACTACTGAAGGGTAAATCCCAGTTGCTTAATTTGCATGGATTTGCATGTCATCCGCAATTAAAAATTGCAATAATAATTACTTTTTCGCAGATGTCTAGTGGCCAGCACGAATCGAGGCTGTCGAGCTCTGCAAAACGGCGTTCGAAGTCGAGTTGTTCATGATGGGATGTCTCGTGCACCAATTGTCCGATTTCCTAGTGCTGTCAGAGCTAGTGAAGCTATGCTTTGGTTAACTGATGAAGCCAATTACACAACAATCAAGTCCAGCTTTGATTCCTCCAGTCGATTCGCACGGCTCCAAAATGTTCATTGTAGAATTGCAGGACGGCATTTATTCATCCGTTTCGTGGCCAAAACTGGAGATGCAATGGGAATGAACATGATTTCCAAAGGGACGGAATTTGCATTGAACACAATGCAAGCTCTCTTTACCGACATGGAAATATTGGCTCTTAGTGGAAATGTATGCACGGACAAGAAACCGGCAGCTATCAATTGGATTGAAGGTCGTGGAAAGAGCGTCGTAGCCGAAGCTATTGTTCCAGCACACATTGTTGAAAACGTTTTGAAGACCTCGGTATCTGCTCTTGTCGAATTAAACGTGGCAAAGAATCTTGTAGGATCAGCGATGGCTGGATCCATTGGCGGATTCAATGCCCACGCTGCAAATATCGTTACAGCTATTTATATTGCCACTGGACAGGTAAAATGACATTTATTTTTTTACTAAAACTCAAAACAAATTTTTTTTCGATTTAAAATTAATTATTCAAATTCTTTTATGTTAGGATCCAGCTCAGAATGTCGGTAGCAGCAACTGCATGACATTAATGGAGCCTTGGGGTGTGGACGGAAAGGATCTTTTCATCACTTGCACGATGCCCTCGATGGAAGTCGGCACAGTTGGCGGTGGAACAATTTTGGGCCCCCAATCATCGTGTTTGCAGATGCTCGGAGTTAAAGGAGCCAACTCATCGAATCCAGGAGAAAATGCCAGTACTCTTGCGAGAATCGTCTGTGGGACTGTCCTAGCGGGAGAATTGTCCTTGATGTCAGCACTTGCAGCCGGGCATTTGGTCCGTTCTCATCTCAAGCACAATCGCTCTGCTGTTAATGTAGAATCAACTTCTGTCGGCATTTCCAAAGAAGAAGTTCAGCCAGAGCCTCAGCCTAGCCCTTGTAAAAAATCTGTAGCACATTTGCAGAGATTACCTTCTGTGACCAGGAGACCTTCGCAACAGACCATCTCAATGGATTTTCTAAGTTTACCTGAATGCAAACAGGCATAGTGGAATTGACATTGTTATGCTACGTAGATAAATTCGTCCGAAAACAGTTCTAGAATGATAAGAACATGTCGGATCTTGTAAACTTGTATAATGATGTATATTGGACAATTGTTTTATATTCTATTATTTATCTGCACAGATTTTATTTGCTTGCAAATTGTAACCCTATCTCGGAATTGTTATCTTTTTTACCTTTTCGATTACGTAGCTAGTCACTTCCTGCATAGGTACATATTTAAATACATTCTAATTACCTCCAGCTTACACAGTGCATACACCTTCATCAATAGTAGTGGTTAATGTTAATAGAAATGGGAAATATGTATTGTTGTCGAACAAAAGTTCTCTTGTAGATTGTAAACTATATAAGGCACGGGTAATGTATATAAATGTTAATTATATAGGATGTTGTCGGAGAGTCAAAACTTTTTACGAAAATGTCAAACCATTACATTGGCACTTGGCACTATTTTGTCAGCATTTTTTCGATTAGGTGTATTGATGTTTAGTAGCACCTAATATTGTAGTTCTAAAACATGCTGTTAGTTAATAGAGTTAACTATTAAGTTTTTCAACTTATTCTAAAAGTGTAATCTTGTGATTGTGGATTTGACATTACGATTACAATTTTATTACAATGTATATAATGTGGTTCACATCTTCCCACACGGTAGTTTATATTATACCGGTATGCGGTAATGGTCTTTCTGTTCCGTTCCTTATTATGGGTGTAAAACACCAGAAACAACGATTTAAAATTCGACAGTTAAGTCAGTATAATAATTGTAGTAGTTCAACAAGATGATGTTATTAATAAGTCTTCAGTTGCATGACATTAGTTTGGGCCGAAACCAATAATGACAAAATTAGATTTTCTAAATCGGTTTAGATTGACATAAGTACGACAATGAGTATAACTAGTAATTTATTGCAATATATGTTTTCCCACTATATTTCTACGAGAATTTTGAATAAAAATTGGAAATCTGATTCATTCTAATATAAAAATAACAATGTAGAATTGGTCTTTTTAACCATAGAAAATAAATTTTGTGACCCACCACAAACCATTTATTCTGTATTATTTTTGTGTCCGCCATCATTGGACTTCGCGAATCACTGCAGTGAATAAACGAAACGGTGCTAACGATTTCTTACTAATTTAGCTGATATCATTATCTGAAGGGAATTACGATGGGTTTATGACAAGGATATGCATGGTGTTTATCGTTTATCTATGTAGCTTCATGGCTAACATTCCTAAAACAGACGTCGATATTGAATACATTCCTTGCTTCTTGATTGGAATTTTAGTAAAATTTTACACAATTTTTAGAAAGAAACACATGCCAATGTGAATGTCCCACTTGCCTTTACTAATAAAAACTCTGGAATAGCAAAAGCTTTGCAAAAATGAAAGGAAGTGGGATGCATTTGGATGTTATCGACAAGATACTTATTTAAAATAATATTCCTCAGCACAAAAAACAGAAAGAATTGCACAGGGGCTATCGTCGGTTTTAATTGGATGTATGTGGTTAGTGATTGACGTTCTCGACGGACCTAAGGGCTATATATATACAATAGCTAGCAAGAGCAAACATAATAGCCAAGTTTTTCCTACATCGGAATTAATTCGAGCTTGTGTATCTTTGAAAATCCATGAAAATGCCGATTTACCTAGATATGCAGTTGCTCCAAGAGCTAATTCAGCTTCACGAAGAAGGTGAGATCAGTGGAAATCAAGAGAAACATTCTCAGTGACAAAGCTTATAATAAATCCATCAAGCTGTTGACCATCACTGCGCACATTGTAAACTTGAACAAAAGTTTGACAGATAATTCGCTGTAAGAATTTCCGGTTAACAGGAAACCACTAATGAAATGAAGCCTTTCAAATTCCCAGCAGAATTTGTGGGAAATATAATATTTACGCATAGAATCGTCTTCAATAAAATTGTTTTGCATCCTTTCATCTGTTCATCAGTTTCATCCGCACCAACGAACGATGCTATTCACGAAGTTCCGGATTTTGTCTCCATTATTGCAAATACAAATATTCTGAACGCAATTGATGAGGTAGCTCCAGTACTGCAACTGCAACAAGTTTTGATAATTTTATTCTGGAGGATGCATATGGGATCTTTTTGTGACAATTTAAACAAAATCGCTGCTTTGTTGTTTTTGATGGAGAGTAATCCCGTAATAAAAAGCATCGGGATTTTCGGGATCGGGATTCGGGATATCATTGTGCAGTCTTAGTCTATTACATAGGACGAGTATGTTAATTTGGACCAAGACGCATTACATCTCCATGCATTTACAAGATTTCTTGTTTCAACACTGTTTCAACAGTATCAGACTGTGCTCTATTTGTCATTCCTCGAGTAAGGATTATCTTTTCTGAATTTTGTTATACTTAGTTATGTCACGTGAGTTTAGTTTTAGTATGACGTTCCATTGTGAGTAATTTGGGGAAAACCGATTTCAGTTTGCAGTTGTTATTAAATCTCACGAGATCAACAGCATAATAAATAATATAACAATTGCCCTGTACAGGCCGTTCTGAAATGAATTGTGATCTGATTCACAGACAAACCATTACCTAACCTAAGTAAAGTAACGTAGTACTATACTCTACTTTACCTTAACCTAACCTACGTTTTATAGCTTTCATGCTTCATTTACTTCATGTTTGTGTATTGTGTTCCTTGACCATAAGGAAGGCAGAATGTGTGGGAACAGAGAGTATTGTGCGATTCTTGCCTCAAATGCATTTCGGAATTTCCAGAGTTGTTGTCAAGTTGAGACTATGTACAAAGTCATTCGCACTTCAGTCAACTGACCAAAAACCCCGATCACTTTTTCCTTTGTTAGTTAACATGTACATGAAGAAAGGTTTAATTTAAAGCTAACTTAGATCGACTGCGGTTACATTGATTCTGTCTGCGCACATTACAAAATCATAATAAAATTAACATTCCTACATAATAAATATTATTATTATTATCTTATCTTTAGAGTGAATTTTGCCCAAACTGGCAATTACTTTAACATTTCCCCAAGAAATAAACTACGCAGTGAGCTTACGTATTAATTAGTTTTCATTTCACATAATATGTATGTAATCCATCCATGTCGTGAAGTTCAGATCTGATATTCATAGGGTAAAAGGTCCATGAAAACATATCGATACTACTTTTTATCGTCTATGAATCTTAATAATCCACGTATAATGATAATAATTGGATGCATGTCTTCATTATATAGGTACTATCATTATTATGGTAATTGTTGAGTATTATTCATTCAATTTGTTATAAAATGAAGTTTTTATTACGACTACTGTTCAAAGTGAACTTAATTATATGCAGGTTCGGTAACCTAGGTACTATCATTATTATGGTAATTGTTGAGTATTATTCATTCAATTTGTTATAAAATGAAGTTTTTATTACGACTACTGTTCAAAGTGAACTTAATTATATGCAGGTCCGGTCGCTGTGCTCTTTATGCTGTAGTAATAAATCACACCGTTGACCGTACCGTATAGAAGACAGTCAAAACGTATAAGCACACAATGGATGCTATAATTCATTTTAATTCTTTCAGAATTCAGGTAGGTAGTGACAAATAAGTGGGTATATATAATAAAATTATTAACATAAATAACTGAGTCACAAATTGTTTTCAACATTTGTCATTAGCAGGTGAAAAATACAATTGCATTGTGATTTCTAAATGAATGTAAAGCTTTAAGATCATAATATATCGATCTAAAATTTAAAACAAAGGCTGTAGTCTGTACTATAGTAAGTGGTCATAATCGTCTAACATGAAAAATTCATCAATTGGCACAGTGTCACAGAAGAAGTAAATCGTTTGTACATTTGTTGGATTGTAAGTTTGGTAAGACGGTAAATGCTAAATCAAAATAATGTCCCAGTCATTGTCCTACATTGTGTCCATTGTCAAACACACAGTGGAGGCTTATAGGGACTGAAATGATATGTAACTATGTCGAGATCGTCAGTTGAGTCAGTTTCTTAGTATAAATGGTGGGCGCAGCCTCATTATCGGCGTGATTGTCAGTATTTGTCTTTGTTTCATTCAACTTTCAGCTAATCTCCGTGAAATCTGACGATTTACAACAGAAATATATAGAGAGAGCTTTTAGATATGACGATAGGAAATTTCGGAAGTCTCTCGTCCTTTTCGCGCTATAAGCGACAAGAATATCCTTAGGCTACGATAGGAAATTTCGGAAGTCTCTCGTCCTTTTCGCGCTATAAGCGCGACAAGAATATCCTTAGGCTCATCAACAGTCTCTTTCCCCTGTCCTCGTAAAGTATGCACAGTCCCTGCGTTATCTTTGACCTATAATTCGTCCGTATCTAGTCAAATCTCCTATCTGATGCTAATTTGCACAATTGTCAATTATTGTACCGTGTAGTAGCTTCGTAAGTAAGTGATTAGTATTCCATGCACCTTCCATATAAGTACCTGCAGCGTCTTTTACAGTCCGTATTAAATTATTTAGTCTCGCCTATTTGTCGTTTTGTCCTTTACTCTCAGTACATTTAAATATGCACAGCTAGTCCAGCTAGTTAGGCAGTTACAGAGGGGTCCGTCGATAATGTCCATAACAAATTAACATTAAATATGATAACACTGACAAATAAACTCTACACAAAACAATAACTGCAAAGGTAGTCGAAATAAATTATGTAGACTTCTTTGTGGATTCATCTATGAGGTAGCAGCTATACTTTTTGTTGCATATCGACGATGGCTGCTCCATGTAAGCACGAGCCATTCTTTTCAACGACTGAGGCATACGAGTCTCAAATCTCGTGATTACCCTAAACGATAAAAAATAAATCATTGTAAAAAAGTGACACTGCATCAGATATCATGTAGCATTGGTTGCATTTTCTAATTGTACATAATTATGACGAATTTTCTTACTTTTTAAGAGCCCTGTCGATTAGAGAGCCTCTGCTGTAGGAACTCATCTCACAGGAGATTCTCTCAATGCATTTATCGCTATCAAGAACGCTTCTTGCCAAATGAGTCATTTTCCCGCTGATATCTGCGAAATTAAAAACTCCGAAACTTCTGCCGGTCACTGCGTTCGGATCCGCTGGCAAAGTGATCACTGGCACTGGGAGGAAGAAAAGGAGCAGAGGGAGGAGAAGGATGGCTGGTACAGCGATGAGCAAAAGTGGGATACCAACTAATTTCAGAAGTCCTAAAAGACCTAAGCCCTTAAGTCCTTTGATTCCTAGGATTCCCGCAAGACCGCCCAAGCCGCCAAGACCCGCTCCTCCCAGTCCAAGGCCGTCAAGGTCAAAACCTGCGGGTCAGTCAACAAACATTTAATTTCTGACGCAATGCATTTCAATTTATTCTAATGAGGATTTATATTTGTGACTATTATTACTGTTTCCTTCTGCTCCATATTCAGAACTGGGAAAGAAAGAGGATGATGAATGTGTCGAGCCTTGCTGAACAGGTTGATAGTTATTAGCCCCAAACTCAGAAGCAGCGTTAACGTAAGAATCTCTATTCCACGCGTTTTGAGCAGCGTCAGTGGCCACTGGATAATAATGTCGGTACTGCTGTCCATTTATATTGCCAATAGTGTTAGAACTAGCACTGGCACTAGAAATGCTTGACGCTGAACCAGTATTTCCGATTTCATTGCTAATCGCTAATTTCTGAGTGTCACAATGAATTTCTTGAGTAAAAAATAGCACGCACACTGCAAGAATCGCTATGATCCCATTTCCAACTGAGTTGAAAAAATTATTTTTGGCCATAGTTAACGATCAATTATTAATATCCGAACAAAATGTACAGAAGTATACTTGGAACTGCAACTTCTTAACTCTAATATAGATTTATTCAGAAATACGAATCCGAAACTGCCACTAGTAAAATATTTGTGTTGTTCCCGACCAGTGTGTATTTTTAGAAGAGTGATATTGTTGCTTGGATTAAGAAACAAATTGTTGTGCAAGAAACTGTGATAAAGGATATGCTTTTTATAATGTTTCTAACTTTGACCCTTCCCTCATGACCCACAAAAGAAAAGCATCCCGGAAGCATTGCTAGCCTAGTATGCGAATATTCTTATTCACAGCAGGATTTTCTCTATTTGTAACTGTTGAAACGAGGATGTAAAGGAGAGGAGTACAATGCAAAGCCATTTTTAGCGTATCCCTGCGTACAAACAGACATAATCGGTAGTCCGGCTCTGTCGTCGTCGCAGATACCTCAGAGATGTAAAAATAAGCTTTGTTTCTACGTATGCGAGAGAGAGAGGGGTTAGTGCATCATGTATTTATATTTGCTACAGTACACACGGGCACAAATAACAAATCATTTCCAATGGTACTACTAAAGTACTAACTCAAGAAGAAACAATAACACATTTTTACTCTGTGACAGGTAGAAGAGAGAGTATTTGTAATAGAATTGGGGATTGAAGAGTACTGGTTCAATATCTCATTTAAATACGTAGGCAAATTAGTTGTACCTTTTAAACTAAGGACTTGTTATTATTATTAGGAACTCTTTTTGACTATTCTGAAGCTATAACTTATATAAATGCCTGCACGTCCACAAATATCCTGTTAAAGCTAAACTGCATCTTTGAACAATGAATGATCATGTCATGAGAGTATGATACGAGAACGAATGCGTAGTAAATATATCAATCTCTTGTCATACCAAAAGTGTAGCTAAATTCAAAGAGCTCGTCTCCTCCTTCTCTGACAGAATATTCAATGGAGACTAAAATTGAAAACGTTTATTGTTAGGCACTTGTTAGATGGCTTACCTACTTGTTTATCAACGGGCCAGCGGCGACAATTGTAATAAATTGTTTTTTAAAGTGAGATTAGCAATTATGACGTATTGGCATCTCCTTACGACCGAGTTGGTAGGTCTAACGTCTGACCATTAAAATGAGACGCATCTGAGTGTAACATGATTATATTTAAAACTGAAGCATCAGTTCCACTTGTTTTAGTTTATGGCCATCCCGTACGTGTCCAAGTATAAATATGCACCTCATTATAACATTGCAATGGCTAGGACGAAGCAAAAGAGCATTAAGAAGTAATAGCATAAATAATTAATTGCGCTCTGTGCTATTATGACCATATCGTATCTGTCCATCTCCTCTCATGCCACAAAGATGAACATGGCACTCGATCGTATCATCAATTCAGGTGTGTGCCTTGGATAGTTGCAATGTAAAGAATCTTAAGAATCCAAAGGAAGCCCACTCGTTCGTCATAGTCCCCTCTGGCTAAATCGGCAAACGTTTATTTCGATTTTATTGTCTACTTACTCTTGATACTACATGAACCTTCCCATTCAAATGCACAATAAGCCATTAGTCTTTGACAGTTCATCTTCTACATATTTACACACACACACACACACCCTTTTTTTATTGCGACTGAAGATCATGGACTTATTCTCTGCTACATGTCATACATTTAGTAAGAAGAAGCACAGATTTAGTTCTTATCATAGATACACAATGGCAACAAAGATGATCCACTCAAAATTGGCTACCCTTTATGAATATTAAAGATTTGAATTAGAAATGTATGTAAAAAGGACAATGTGGCAAATGGGCTTACCTTCCAACCTTAACTGATCATAAAAAGACAAATGAAACAAGAAATGCTCTAATTATTTTTCATTAACTATAGTAATGCTAGTTTAATGGACTACAATTTCACCTTTAGCAGACAATAGGAACACCTTGAAGTGCAATGATATGACAGTTAATATTAAGCACTTGCTTAGGCACAAGTAGAATTGAATGTTTTTTAACTACGGGTAAACTCCCTGGAATAATACGAACTGTTTATTTTTAATTTTTTTAGTCTTATTATGATTTTTTGCTGACAGTTATGTTTCTTTGCTTGCATATTGCATAGTATTGCATACTTTACTAATAATATCAAGTGTTATGAAATGCAAAGAGATTTAAATGTAAACTCTGATCCCAAGAAAGACCTGCTTTGCTAAATAATTTATTTTGATACAATTCTCGACACCAACTTCCATTGTTTGGGTTCCATATTGTTCCAAAGACGAACTAGACTTTGACATTCTCATTTCGTCAGGGATATTTCCCTACTGCTACTCAGTCGCTATTTTTACACGGAATTACCTAATTCTATACCTGTAGCTTTGGATATATTATGATCTACACTAGAACCTATTAATGCTTCCAACGTATTTGAGCACGAATAATGTGTCTTAGTCTTATGTCTCGCATGTAGTAGAATGGTACTGGAATGCCAAGCATAATTCATATCACACTATTATTATGAAATCCTGGTCTTAACGATACTATAATAAAGCTATAGGTATCGATATCACAGGTGTATGGGAAAACACGTTTACCCATGATGTGTAGAGAGTGGAAACTGGAAACTACATTGAGTTGAGACTGAGAGAGGTTTTGTTAAACCCTTTTCTAATCCCTCAACATTATTTACAGTGCATATAATAAAAAATGAATACAGCATGTGCGACTTAAAGTTGGGGTATATTCTTGGAATCTGTAAATTATTCTATGTAGAACATTGATATTCAATTTAATTCATAAACCTTTGTTAAGCATGTGAGGTCTGTCAATTAATGTATTTTTATGTTTCTGTTGATGGACGAACTTGAATTTTTAAACAAAAATAGAGTCCAAATATTTCCATTCGGAATGTTTGGGATGCTTAGTATTCCCTTTTGACATTTCATTCAATTCAAATGTCGAATGTTTATGCTACATCACTCCGAATTTTAGGGTGGCCTGATGTAGCGCAATTCAAAATCTCTTCTGTCTTAATATTTATCTATCAATTAAAGTTAAGTGTGTATACATTCGTAGAATTCTGTAACGTTTACATAATAAATTCACATTAAATGTTTTCAAAATTCACATTTTCCATCTTTTGTTGAGAATGCGCAATGTGGTCACTGTGATGATCCAGTAATCTGTATTTATACAACGGTAATGCCTCGTTTTGGACACTAACAGTTTGTACAGTCCTTCTGGCCTTATTCTGGGATCCGTAGAAAACAAGTTAGTAATTAAACGGTAGCAAATCCTAAAAATATCTAGACATAATTCAAGCTCAAGTATAATTCCCGTGCATTATAATATTCATGCTAATTTACATGCAGACAGATAAGGATTAATAATATAATCTGATATTAATCCAAGAATATTCTAATGGATTTTCTTAGGCAATAGAAAAATGCTGAAATATAATATTGTGGCTGCGCTATTGGTGCTTGGATTTGTAAAGCTGAGTGAGAGCGCTGGTACCGCAGGGGCAGGTAGCCCAGCGCCGATTTTCTGTTACGATGAAACGAATCCAGACTGCAATCAACAAAGTGCAGCATGGAGCGGAGCATGTCACACTGGACAGAAACAATCCCCGATCAATTTCAATGTAACATATGTCCCAGCACTGATTGCAGCTTTGAGTTATAGTACGCTGCCAAAACAAACGCTGACATTCAGCGGCTACAAAGCATCGTCCTTCTACATCGTTGACAATGGACACACCGTGCAAATTCAGTTGGAGCCGACAGCAACCTCCTCGTCTAAAATGACAGGCACCGGAGTGTATAATGGCAATTATATATTTGCTCAGGGACATATGCATTGGGGAAAAGCCCTTGGATCAGGCGGGTCAGAGCATACCATCGGCGGTCAGCATTTGACGGCGGAATTTCATTTGGTCCATTACAAAGAACAGTACGGCTCTGTTGCTGCTGCCGCCGCTTCAGGCGATCCCCACGGAATTGCAGTAGTGGGCGTCTTAATCAAGCATACTCTGCTGTCACCGAAACAAGCCATCGGAAATAAAGCAATGGCCCCAATAATCGCCAATCTCCCTACGCAATACGATTCGTCAGCAAAACTAGTCAACAAACCGATTGATTTGAGCCTCTTCTTGCCAAGAACCAAAGATACTGTCATGCGCTACGAAGGATCCCATTACCACCCCGGGATGCAATGAAGTCGTTCTGTGGAACGTGGTCGCAAACCCCATGGAGGTTAATGCTTTGGAATTATTCCGCCTTCATACTGTCAAGGGTGAAGAAGGGGAGGCGCTTACAAAGAATTTCAGAGATGTACAGCCATTAAATGGCCGACAAATAGATAAGTATGTTGTGGCATAGACAAATAAAGCCAGAATCGTAGAGGAAGAATCAGATTGACTTTGCAACGGAAAGTTTTTCCGTGCATTCTGTCATTGGGTTCAGTCACTCTGCCGTGATTGTAAATTAACTGTACATGAAAGTATTTAAAAACCAAATAAATAATACAGCAATTCATAAAATTTAGTTACGTACCTACGTACTATTTGGATGATATTTTATTTCATTTGTAAAATTAATGTCTACTTTAACACATACACAATTATAAGCGCGCGCGCAGTTTACAATAGACTTTCTGCAAAATGTTAAGTAAAATTATGGAAAAGTATACCTACTTGCAAATTTGTACCTACAAATCAAGCATAATAATAATAGTAAATATATTTATATATACCTTTGCTATAGACTACATGCATAAACGAAACATTAAAATTGTTTATCCAAAAATATTTTTCCTCAAAGCATTCGGAAACAGAAAGCACTTTATGACAAGACAAACTCGATAAAATATATAATTTCTAATTTATATGAACACTAGATATGATGCTACAATTCTAATCTAAGCGTAAACTTTAACGTAAACGTAAAACTAAAGAAATATTAAAATCCGATCTATAAGACTACATGCTATTTTCTCCATTATGACGAAATTGTAGTAAGGATTGTTCCGTCTCAGTTCCCAGGGTTCATCTATCCTCCTTTGGCCTTTACTCCAATAACGATGACAAATATCTTTTTACAATTTGGTTGACCTAAATAACAGCGGAATAATAATAATCATCATCACACATTCAACTAAAATAATATGCATCCACACTAGACAGAAAATGAAAATTTATTTCAAAAAAGAGTCGCAATTAACATACTGGTAAAACTCAGGAGGTCTCTCTCTGAATCCTTCATTAGCAGGCAAATGATTTAATTTATGAGCTCGACATAAAGCTCTTTTGTGATCATAATCCAAATCGAAAACAGTCAGGAACTTATCCGGATGAATAACATCGTAAACAGCCAAGGAAAAGCCGTATATAATTGACCAAAGTCCAAAGGTCAAACAAGCCCAAAAGCACGGACCAAATCTTTATAAAAATCAAACACGCATGCGCATCATCAACCAAATCATAAAGTAGAGATTGACTACCCAAAATATGAACTTTGATTTACTTGAGTTCGATGAGGACATCTGAAATGACCATACAGGGAAGGGCCATGACGATGTCCGACCAGTAGAAGTAGATGACACTTGTAGAGAACATCATAATTCCAATGGAAATGAAAGCGTAGCAACTGTAGCGTGGAATTGCAGCAATCAAAACTTGATTGGCGACCCACCCTGAGAGAGAAAAGGCCAGAATTAAGTAGCAGTGGTATCCCGACTCCAGAATTCGATGGGACCATTCGAATCCTAATGCCGAAGAAGTCAGGCAGCCATACACATCCAAAATTGGAATTGGTAGCCCCCTTTCTAAAGCCTCTGCCAAAACTCCCTCCATGTGCTCGGGGTAATACATTTTCACCTGGTATCGAATATTAAAAACATTTTGCAGTTGAGATTTTTATAGAATTTTGCTCCTTAATTTAATCAGATTACCTGTTCATTGTAATAAAATTTTTCCCGTTTAGCGTTAGATGTGGAATCATTTTGAAACATTGCAGGCGCATTCTGCAGAGTTACATTAAAAGAAGCAAGCCCCACATGAATTCCCAAGGACAGCTCATATATCTTAAATAATAAAATGACAATTAATTAGTAAAATCAAAACGCATGAAAACAATAATACCTAAACCAAAGATAAGATAACAAAAATCAGTAAGTTAGGTGCTTTTGAGATAACCATTTCTTTAGCAAATAAATTTATTCTGTAAATTAAAAAAAATGCGATTATTTTTCAGTTAATACCTTTGGATGGTGATAATCCATTGCTGTCCGGATTACTGCTTGACCCCTCAGCCAATCTGGACATAGCATACACAGAGCAATAACTAACCCCATCGACAAGGAATTTATTGCCTGTGAATTTCAAGATTTACATTTACAACCAATTCTGCAAAAAATGGCATTGGTTCATAAAATATTTAAATTAGAGTAGCTAATCACCGCAATGAAGGTGTGTAGTCGATGTTTAATAGTTGGCAGAATAACGCATAAGACGAGGATAAATGTTAGGGCAGCAATTATGACTTCTAAAATCGTCCTCTCCATGTAGAGAGTGGCTGGCATCCGAATAGTAGCTCCATACCAAGCCGGGCCTCCTGGGTTGTATCTTGCTGTGCTAAAAAACCACCAGGGGTAATTCCATGACCCATTACGATCCTATTGTCACAGAAAATGAAAAGATTTTCAAAAATCACATACATCTGTACTTGAACTGTTCAGATTTAACATATTACAAAAACTAATAATATGACACTTACTATTTGGTGGTGAGTAGTTACACCCATCGTTTATTACAGACAGACTCTAAGATGATTAAAATTAATTAAAGGTTTATTAAAAATCAAATGACAATTTGCTATGCTACTTAAGAGCACTTGGATGAATGTAGTTGCAACTGCATGTTTGCTGCAAGTAATTTCTTAAGTAGGTAGAGCATAAAAGTGGCTGTCTTATTCGGATTGGTATTTTTTCTAAGACTAAACTTCTAAGATAAAAATGCTATCATTTACATTGTCTTCAGAACATAATATGCAAATTATTATGCATATAGTAATAATGATAATGGCTGCTACTGCTAAGTTAATACGGAACTGTTTGTTCATCCTTATTATCACGAGCGTTGTTGGTCAGAAATCTTATTAAAATGATGCATGCATGCAAATTAGTATACAATCGTAACGTTGTCACTGTGTGTTTACGGACCTATTAGCTAGTTAGTATGCTAGCTAAATGCGTATGTAGTAAATATGAAAATACACATAATTGTGTATGCCATTTTATGCATGGATTTAGTTACATTTGTATATCATCCTGCATATTCGTATTCTTCCAACTCATCTGTTCCTCGTCGATCATGATATCTATCCGTCGATTAAATGCAAGGATAGGAGTTTGTTAGTTATGTTAGCAAAATTAATAATGTTAATCTTCTATCTTCACCCAATCTTAGTAAAAGTTGGATAAAAAGTTTGCGGAAATTACTGTGCGGAAATTGGAGAAATGAAAGCTAATGTGTATTTTATTGAGGAAGCGACAGTTTTATGATTTTAATGCAAAGAAAGGTCAATGTATTAATGAAGCTTGTTTTTAAGTAGGTACCTAACTCCTATAAATACTGCTGCGAGCTCAAATAAAGCTAAGTTGTACAAAATGTAGAATCAAAACGTTATTTTATTGGCGGTGGCCAGGGAATAGGCTAGTTTTTAGGGCAAACATTCCCTTTTTCAAATTTAGTCGGCTTAGGATAAAATAGCGTAGTGTAAGTACATATTTCAAAATCATCAGGCATCTATAGCAAAATTATATTTTCCTTCGACTATCGTCTTTCTTTCTCCGGTTTTCATGATTCAGGTAAAGAACATACAACGACATAATTAACAGTAATAAATAAATTTTCCTACTTTCATGTTTATCTGCTGTAATAATTATTAATACTGATTTTATTGATTAATTTAGGTCGCCTTTGACTTCGTTCACTTCCTTCTAAATTCTTATAAATTGGTATTATGTGCGGTCAAGAACGGACCAAATCCGGGAGGTTAGATCATCCGAACTCGCATGTCTGCTTGGCAGTTCTTGTTCTTCCATCACTTTGCGCATTTTCATCACAGCAAAAGAAAATCATCTTGAAAGTGTTGATCCCAAATTCAGATGGTGGCCATCCATGCACTTTGATGACATTCTGGGGGGATGATGGCTTTCGGATAATAAGCCTTTCATTAATCCAATGGACGTCGATGATTTCCTGTTTGGGTGATTACAACCCCCAAGATGGAATCGACAACTTCATGCCGTGCCAGAAAATTTATGCATTGTTCTCAGAAGTAGCCAAAGATCCTAGCCCTTTCTTATTAACCAAATCCTGAAAAGTAAATTATTGTTCATACTACTCAAAATCTAATTATTTTTCGAAATACTTCCATTGTTAAAAATAAAATTAATGTTCTTAATTGACAGGATATCTTGGGAATTGGTTATTCGACTTTGATCCTCTGAACGAAAGATCTTTTCAAGCAACTATCCTACCACCTGCGGTGATTTCGCTAAATAGCGTAGCCGATTCCAAAAATGCGTCTTACTTTCGGCATTATATAACGTATATACAGTCCCGTCCCATGCATCGTGGCACTTTCGGAATGAGGTGTCTCTATGTCAAAATCTCAGTTGACGCTTTCAGCCTGTACTCAGACTTCGCCCAGTTCGCCCTAACGACACTACAGAAGTCTTTACAAGTGTAGGATGTTATTTTGCTCATTGAATCGCCTTGTACAGCCACAATGGTGTCGTTAGGGCAAAATGGAAATTCTGCTCTCCCCAACAGACAGAAGACCACAAGAGTATTCGGAAAATTCGTCTAAAGAAAATTTCTTTGTACCTTTAATCCCCATAAAAATTGTAATGCATAGGAAAATACAAAATTATTATGCTCTGTTATAGTACAAAATAAATTAATAATGCCGGAAGTTGAAATTAGATATTCGCGAGAGTCTTTTCATAAATTCATTTAAATTCCGGGTTCATACAAATCAAATCTATCAATTTTGTTGTACCGTCCATTCTTGAATTCACAAATTATGTTAATATCTGGGTATATCAAATGATGTAAATAAGATAAACACATACATGTTATGAAACATTATACGATTTATACATATATCTATGTGACAATCTTCATATTCAATCGGTGCACAGTCTTGCATGAACACATCTTTCGAAACGTGTGAGGTAACACGAAATATATCTAAATATATAATATACGAGGAGGTCAAATATCTAAATTGATATACATACAATTTAAAAATGAATTGATTAATTTAATATTATGGCTCTAATTTCTATCATTTCGTTCATTTCTAAATTGCATCCACGTTTTCGGAAATACAGATACATTGAAAATTGCACTATGATTTTCTTAAATGAGGTTACAAAAAATTATTGCTAGAAATTGCATAGGTACGGTACTGTATTCTATTGTGAGAAATAATAGAATGGGTATGTATGTATATTTCAGTAGGTACCACATATAGAAATCTAATTGGTCCACGTATATTATGCAAAATCAAAACCCGGAAATAAAAACAAAAATTTCCATACATAATTAAATACTAAATATATGTATAGGTATACCATACCTATTTACTGGAACATGCACAGGCATGTACGGCAATTAGTGACAGCAAAAAACTCTTCGACCCTTTTGCCCTCAAGAAGCAGTTGTGGTACATGGCCCCATAAAAATGTTGCTTTTCAATGGACACGTAAAGAAATACTATTGGTCCACGTAAGCAGTCAGCAGAGATATTTTATGGGACTGTGAAAATCCCGGAAATCGAAACAACTGAAACCGAGGTATCACGAAGATAGTCGAAAAGATTCTATGTTTTGATGGAGATGGAGGTAGGTTGCGTTGCGCTATGTTGTTTGAACGGAAATCAAGTACCTTAAAGAAATACTATTGGTCCACGTAAGCAGTCAGCAGAGATATTTTATGGGACTGTGAAAATCCCGGAAATCGAAACAACTGAAACCGAGGTATCACTATATTTGAGTATGAAAACTTAGTACGCAGTTAAAAAGGGAAATAACCCTTTGACAATTTTGTCCTCTAGGAGAACGACACTACGACCTCATAAAAATATTGTTTGAAACGCAGTTTATTTGTGCTCCACGTAGGCAGAGGCATATTTCTGTGGATTAAAACAAATGAGACATCTGAAAAATGTTTGTTTGATAGATTCCTAACTCTTTGCAGGGTAAATAGAAATAGACTTTTGCCCGTTTTGTCCTCAAAAGAATAAGGGTCAAAAGAAGAAGACTCAAAACTAGCAATCAATTGGTTTATAATTATATGTATTTTCAGCTTCATAATTGATCGCGTAAGTATAAGCTTTAGTTTCATTATATAGACATCGGACGTCATAGAGGTGACCATAAAGGACAAAATGTAATGAACTTATCGAATATCTCTTATACTGAGGAAGAATATTGTATGATTTTCAATGGAAACCAAAATCTAATGTGCAAGCCAGTAGCATAACTACTGTGTAAGTATTTTACTAGTAGTGCATATGATAGAATGGTACCATTGGTACCCCTCCCTGGCCTATTCCTCTCCTCGCTGTCGCTGTTCTACTCTAATAAGAGATAGTCGAAAAGATTCTATGTTTTGATGGAGATGGAGGTAGGTTGCGTTGCGCTATGTTGTTTGAACGGAAATCAAGTACCTTAAAGAAATACTATT